>JARQOC010000004.1:493636437-493862671 GCA_033576535.1 Allobates femoralis
TGATAATGTGTAGGCTGGTAGGCCCACTGTGATCCCGAAGCTTGGCTCACTTTGTGGGAGTACGGGTAAACATACTCTTGGCTTACTGGAGTACCATGGGTTGGCCGTGTGTGTGTAATGTTGTCATGTTGGATGTGTGAGCCTGTTTGAAAGGTGTGTCTTCTTCCAAAGGAAGCAGTTTGGATTTCACCAATGCTCCCGCTGCTATCAGATGTTGCGATCTAAAATGTGGCAGATTAGGCTCCCTCAAAGACTCAATCAGGCTACGTGACTCCACAGTTGGTCCAAATGGAACATCTAGCCAGCTTGCAGTATCTTCATGTAATAACGTATCACTGCTGCCAACTGGAGGAGGACTGTGGGAGGGGTGTTGGGTGGCCCGAGTACGTTGCTGTGGCTGCATAGTGGAACCCATCAGTTTGGCTTTCCGCACTGTCTCCTGACAACACTGGATTATGTAAGCCTGCTGCTCACTCCACATCTCTTCCATCTCCCTGGTTACTGTTTTGAAATACACATTACAATTCAATTGCACATTTGATCTCAGATCCATCAGCTTATTTTGGACACGCTGCAAGCCCTCTGTCATCTTGAGAGACAGCTCGTTATACATGTTCTGATGGGTCTGAGACATATGTGCAACCTCAGGGTAAAGACTCCTATTTGAACCCCTCTGACGCTGGCGGCCAACCCAAACACCAGCTTGAGAAGGTGCACCAGAGTCAGGTGGGTCCGATAGAGGAACAGATCAGCTTTTGGAGCAGCTTTTGCATGGCTCCCGTGTTGCCTGGAGTCTGTGCCTGTGCCAGTATGGTCGTCCTCTGATGGGCCTGCAGACGTGGCCAAGTCATCACCGCTGACATGTGACGGGACTGCTTCAGGTGGCTGGGGGACTCTTGCAATTGGTGGCTGCAGGGGTCTACGTTGGGTGCTGTGGGTGAGAGGAGTGAAAAGAATGTTAGCAGGTTAGAATTATTCTAATTGTTCATTAGTTTTTGTCTAAGTATGCCTCTTGCCTGCAAGAGATGAGAGCCTCCCGCCCTTCCCCTTAATCCCTGCACACAAAAAGGTCTCTTTGCTCTTAGTCCTTGTCGGACACTGGACCTGTTTGGACCCTGCTCATTAGGTACAAGTTCACACAGTCATGTTTTTATTACAACAGATAGGACAGCTTTGATAAGGGTTACCGTGAAGAGGTGAATCAGCTTGGTGTACATTTTTTGCAAAAAACGTATCAACTAAATATCCTGTTTTATTATGTTTTTTAACTGCACTTGCACTTAACTTTGTTCTTAACAGCAGAGTATTTTACACGTTTGCTTGACTTCGCTTTTTTGTATCATTACTCTAATTGTTTGCACACATTTTAGTTTCAATATGTGCATTTTGTGAACTCAGCCAATGTTTTTTTCGGGAAAAGCCTAGGCCACATATACAGTATGGCTGGTTTCATGGAGCAGTTTTGCCCCTGATCATCTTCCATCCGGTTTGTGAACACAAACCAGGATTTTAGCGCAAACCAAGAGCAGGTGTCAAACATTGAAATAGAGTTTCTCTTAGCAAGTTCCTCTCCTGGTTTTGGCACACCCAAGGGATGTAATCAGAGAAGGGAACAAACTGCAGGGTCAATCCAGCCATAGGAAAGTGTACTTGCTAGCCTGAATCTGACAAATGGCATACAATATTAACATACAGTAATCCCTACCCTCTTGCATACATGCATGGTCACCAAAAATACTCCTCTGCTCTCAGATGCTTCCTGAAGCGCCATTTACACATCACATTGTCACCTGCATGGTTCAAAGAAAATTTTCAGTAACATACCCTCTGCTATTTTAACAATCACACATTAGGGCTGGGCCACAACAATAATCAAGGTTTGTTAGGTTTGGAGAGGAAATTTTAGATTATTGAAGCACACCAATCGAGGAATACACAAGGTAGTGTTCTTTTGAAAACTACATGTATAAAGGAGGATCCCAAAATGAAAGCCAAAACATGTGTGGCACACCCAGGGTGAAGTGCCACAGTAAGATCACTAAAGGGTTATCTCACCACACACTCAGGACACAACACTGCACTGGCACCTCCAGGGCCAAAGGGGGAGACAAAGCTGCTTCCCTTTATATATTGTGGCCTGAGTGGAAAATAGACAGCCAGTGACAGTTAGTCCATTGGGACAGTTGAGAGGAGTAGACCAGAGCTCCTGACAGGTCCACTTACCACGTCCAGGCCAAAAAAGGCAGAGGTCTGAGGAAGGAGAAATAGAGGAAGAACATTTGGGGGAAACAGAGGAGTAACCCACTCACCCAGAGGAGCGCAAGTACGGACGCCAATTCTGTGGCTGCGCAAGTTTAATATTGGACAGCAAACCTGAGGAGTGAGGACTGAATGATCTTGATTTGGCCCAAAACACAGCAACACAGGAGAGTTCAGAAATACACCCATAGAGGGTAGACAGAAAGGACTCGAGTATCCTGTCCGAACAGGACCCTGGAGGGAACACTGAGACGGCAGCTAGTTTGCACAGCAGCAATAATACACAAGGTGCAGAAAAGGAGGCCTAATGACCCAGCAGGGAAGGAGAGACCCGTACCCCGTTGCAGACTCCGTGGACAGTACTCTGTTAACTTTGTACAGTAAAGCGCGTTGAATCCTGCCTGTGCCTCAGTCTCTCTCTTTGACAGCAACACGTAATCCAACACCATGACTGTGGAAAGCTGTGGTAAACTCCTGCCTGCCAAGTAAGTGACTGTGCACCTGAAAATCACCTCACAACTACCACCATCTACCACTACTGCCTGGGGACCCACAGCCCTACCCCGAGAGGGGCTTACCACCTCTGCTGCCCCCAAGTCATCAACCCCATCAAACATACAGGCAGCAGTGGCCCTTACTGTCCACATTACTCCAGGTGGCGTCACAAACTTTAACCATAACCCCTGCAAATAACCCCCATTTCAGTGAGTAAGCCTGGGACCACGGCCCGGATCGCGACCGCCGTGACATCCCTATTGAAGCAAGCGACCCACCGGCACAGTGCCGAGTACCCCGGTACTTGGGGCGACTACCATGCCATGTGACATTATGAGCCAGCATTCACACAATTAGGAGGGAAGTACCTGTCAACACAAGGAACAATAAATGCACAGAGAGAAGATCAAATTACTTACGGTGACGAGCTTGGCCAGATCGATTAAGACTGTTCCATCCTCGGACCACCCCAGCACACACTTCATCCCACAGTTGCCTGGTCTGTACCATATTCGCATGCTGGTGGGTGAGAGGATCCCACAATGGAGCCCGTGCTCCCACTAGCTGGATGAGTAGGTGCATATCCAGCACATCTTGTTTAACGGCCTGGCGAGACCTTTTGGAAGCCTGGTGGAGAAACCCCCCAAAAATAACATAAATTACAACGTTAAAACAACTGTGCATCACACATTTAACTAATGTGTGTTTTGGACAACCAGTCACTATAGATCTAGCATTCAATGATGATGCCAGGACTGCATTACACAAAGTTTAAAGATTTGGGTCAGGTCCCTCTCCAACATGAAGATTCTACAATGATTAGGAAGGCTGGCACATTTGGCAACGTAGTGTTGCTAGTCCATTGTGATTGAACATCATATCACGATAACTTGGGTTGGCCCCGCAGTTGTGGACACAACGTTATCCTGTGTGTGCTTTTTGTCCTCCATGTGGAACTTATTAACCACAGGATAAGAAAGGACCAATACACAGGCATGTTCAAAACACTACATTAGTGTGTCGAATACCGATAACAAGCATAGACTGTGCTGTCCACTCAAGCGTCGTATACTGTGTTGACCACTGAGCCACCAGAAACTATGCTAACCACTGAGCCACCGTATACTCTGGAAAGCACTGTGGTACGGAAAGGAGGTTGCCAGGGAACAGCGGCCGGGTGCGGCCAGGAGGGACTCCCCCGCCCCATCCTGGACGCAGCCAGCCACTGTCCCCGGCCTCCTCCTGACAGAACACTGCCGCTGTCTCCTCCTGGACTCCGTCACTGCTGCACACGGGTACTGTTGTGGTTAGCTACTATATAATTGGCTACCTATGTCTGATTTTCTGTTACACAGAACATGCATTGCTGATTGTTCTGGCCAGCCTACTGCGACCATTTAACAACAGGGACAGTCCACCGTCAAAATGGCGCCGGTTTTCACCCACACTTCGCTGCTTGCTCACAAACGGCTGGGCATCAAAGATCATCAATATTGGGGCTGGTTGTAAACCCTGCTTCGCTATGGTTTTAGAAAAAATCAGCAAACATAAACTACATACATAGTCTACAATACCCGATGCTATAGAATCGGGCCATCTTCTACTGACAATTGCCCTGATGATGGCCCACACATTGCCTTCAGAAACTGAACATGTGCAGTACCCTGGCTGTGGGAAGAACACATTATGGGAACATTACTTACACGGGTCCTACCACCTCTGGATTTGGCGCGACCACCATGGGATGGACCCCAGCCTCTTCTCCAGATGACTCTGACCCCCTGCAGAAAAAAAGTAGCAGTGTCACAACAGAAGGACATACAGATGATGCATGAAGGCAAAAATGTTTGAAAGCTGGATGTGTACTCAAATGATCCTCTCCGGCAACCAGCACATCTTCACCCTCTGGCTCCTATTCTGATTGGAAGTCATCCTTTAAATGAGAAAAAAATACAAAAATCAAATACTGTAAATAAACAACACTAAAGACACACAACCAAAAAAATGTAATCAAAACCACCCACCTCCACGTGCCCAAAATGCCGACTAGACATATCAGCCAAGGCAAAAACGAAAACCACTCTGGGGAAATAAAAAACAACTTTAAAAAGAAAAAAAAAAAATCCATTGATGACCTACAAATCAGACCGACACGTGATTTTCCGACATACATTAAAAAGCAAACACCCAAACACATTACAGGTGCTGGTGTGGCGCCACGCCAAGCAGGCGTCACAGAGGGGTACTGCACCCGTAAAAGAGGTACAGATGCTCCAGCTGCAGGTGGACCCTGGGATGGTGGGTGGGACCCATCTCCAGCACTCCCACATTAGCATACAGGGTGGGAGGTTACCCGGGAGGGAATAAATTCACCTCTAGGGGGAAAAAGGAGGTCTTTTCCTCTAAGTCTTAGGTCTTTGCCTCTAGGTCTTGGGCCTTTTTGATCTTCGCTGCTAGGTCTCTCGGCTGAGGGACCAGGAGGAGAGATGGAAGAAGAAGAGAGGGTTTAAGGAGAAAGGAGCTTTCCAGGAGAGCAGCCGGTCTGGGAAAGAGGGGTCGTTGATAGGTTCTCCCAGACAGCTTACTGGGCACCAGAGCCAGCAGACTGCTGGAGCTACAAGCACGGCAGAGAATCCAGATTCCCATGGAGTCTTCAAGTCTCCCGAGCACCAGAGCAGTCCACAAGAAGGGTACCAGGCACCGCCAAGGGAATGAGTAGCCAGCCAGTAGAGGGTTACCCGACGATAGCAAAGGTGAGAGAGGACAGGTGGCCAGGCTGGATTCTAAGTCACCAGGCTTCACACCAAAGTGGAAAGCAGGGAAGAACAGACACGGGTTAGCTAAAGAAGGCACACCAAGGGTTCCACCATACCACCTGGGATCCACTTGCAGGCACCCGTTAAGCTACCTGTTCTTGTAACATCTAAAGTGCTGAACTGTGAACTTTGTATGATGCCGATGCAAGTTAACAGTAAAGTACCCGGAGGAAAAGTGACTTTGCCTCTGCCTGTTTTTCCTTTCATGAACTTGTTCCCCACAAAGGAACGCTGCCCCGGTGGTCCAGACCTACCTGTAGAGGACTTTGCCAGCTAACCACAATACCACCTACCTCCGGCGGACTGTGTCGGCGCTGGTGACACCTCACCAGAAACTACAGAAGGAGTCACGACAACTTGTAAATATAATGCCGTGTAAATATACCCTTTCTCAAAGAAGTCCCCCAGGACACGGGATCAGGCGCAGCCACCATTCACCGTGACACGGAGCGTTAACTCCTTGGAGCCTGATACCCAGTACACCAAAGCCTGGGGCTCGACACTGGTCAACAATCCCTGGAGCGAAACTAAACACACATGAACACACATGCTGTGGAACAAGCCTTGGCCGTTTAAAGAACACATTTGCACACACATACAACAGTATATCAAGGCTCGCCAACACAAGACTACACACCCAGCACATGCCCATGAGGGTGGCCTGGCCTTCCAGTGCATGCAGCTATTGATTGATGTACAGGAGCGTGGATGCATACTTGGATGCCTGCGCCTGCTGCAAGCATGGCATGCACATGGCCATGCATGGTCACAAACACGCATGTGAGTGCAGCAAGCATGGCATGCACATGGCTATGCATGGTCACATGCACGATGTATGTGCATGCTGTAAGCACGGCGTTCACATGGCCATGCATGGTATTGTGCATGCATGTGCATGCTGCAAGCACGTCATGCACATAGGCATGCAGACTGTATGTTTAAAATGGACAGATGATGCAATATGCTTATGCCAAGACAGTTCCGAATGTGCACTCACCTTAATTAGCTGATGCACTGCAGATGAGCTAAATGCAGGAAAATGGCTCCTGATGTGGTTCACAGAGTTTGCTCAAAATGGCATCGGGAGTGTGGGTGGCAAGTGCTCAGATTCTTCTGCAGCGCAGCCGCAGCCTGGAATTGGATTCCGGGAACCGGTCCAATTTTTACATTGAAGCCGGTGCAATCCGGTGCCATAGACCCTCATGTTAATTTTTGCCGGATTGCACCGGACCGGGTGAATCCGGTTTTGATCAATTTTTAGTATCGTACTCTAAACCGGATTCTCCCGGATTGCCCCGGTCCGGAGCAATCCAGCACCCCCTAACATGGGACTCTATGTTACCGAATTGCTCCGGACCGGGGCAATCCGGGAGAATCCGGTTAGAATTTACAATTTAAAGGCCCCGTCACGCCTGGCGACGGGGCTGGAGATGTCGGCGGCGACTGGCTGGTGCACGCACGTTTTTGGCGCTCCCGCCAGCGTCGCCGTCCTCCATTTACATGGGGCGACATCTCCAGGCCCGCGCCGGCGAGCTAACAGACAGCATCACCACCGGGGTGTCTGCAAACCCCAGTGGCGATGCAGGACAATGGGAGCCTATGGCTCCCATCGCCTGACAGGTCGCCGGCGGCCGGTTACATAGTGCTCTGAAACCAGGCGACCTTCCGGCGGCGCCAACATTGCCCCTTTACATGAGGCGCCGTAGGGGCGATGTAGCTGCCGATAGGCCACGACCCTATGTCGCCGATGTAATTGGTGGCGATGTCGTCCCGTGTGCCTTAAGGCTTTTTACTGCCGGCTTCTAAACAATGAATTAGGGAATTGCAGGTTTTTCCTCTGCTGCCAGACCTCCGGCAACAGAGGAATTAATCGCAATACTTGCTTCCCCATTGACCTAAATAGGACTCGCTATACTCGTAACGAGTACCGAGTATCGGGTCCTACTCGTTACGAGTCTAGAGAGTCCGAATATTTCAGTACTCGCTCATCCCTACACATTAGTTAGTTAGTTTTTTTTGGGGGGGGTTTCTGTACTGTCACATGTTTGGGTATGGCCATTATTTTTCATAATTTTGTCTTTATTTGTGTGCTGTTGACACTTGTGTTTTGTAAGTTTTGTGTGTTTTGCAAATACCTTTTTGTTTTGTGCACAAAAAGTCGAACTAAAAACACCCCAAACAAAAACCTGTGTCTGTCGTTACTTGCGAATACAGGGCAGTTGCACATAGCTTTATGCTGTGCAGAGGGGTATGTGATCTGTAAAATGGTAGGCCTTGTCCACACACCTGCGCTGTCAGTATTTAGCGCTTCTGCGCTAAATACTTACATTTTGTGAGAGAAGCGCAGGTGCGTGTGTGGGGGCGCTTTCTGCAGTCGCTGTCCCTGGTTACCTGATGTGTATCGTGGTAACCAGTTCATACAGCAGGCTGCGTACTGACAGCGCAGTTGTGTGGACAAGGTCGTATTGATGGGTCCGTGCAGCATTGTGTGCTAAAGTCCAGTTCACAGTTCCAGCCCTTTGGGCCACACTGTATGCCGTGACTGTATGTACATGTCCATTGTGATGTGTTTGTCCACATGTGAACATGTCCACACACATGGAGCATGCAATAGTGTTTGTGCGGGATGTAGGTACACTTCCGTATACACACGCAAACATGTGTGCACACAAATACTTCAGTTCAGCCATGGCAACTCTGCCATGGCATGGACCAATGCAGGCACATATGTGCATAGTGTGTTTTGTATCTTACCGCCATCACCTACACACGCACACATAGCCATTCTTTAGTGTAAGCTACTGTACTGCACAAGACCGCTCCTGTGTGATGCATTTGCGCCTCGAAAGTGTGTTGCAGGAGCCACAATTGACGACACGAGCGTGTACTCGGTACTAACTGCAAATATAATGGTGAACATAATGGTGACCCGAGTGTGTTGAGATTTTGCGGCCTGGAAAGGGAGATGCCACCAACAGGGGGAGACCTCCATAGATTACTTTTGCAACGGGAGGCCAGGTGGATCATCAATCTGAGGGCGCAGGGATCGGCGGGCATTAAAGATAAAAATGATCTGGCGGTATTTTTGCAGCTATTTACCATCAGAACAGTAGGGTCATTTGAGATGACAATATTATCATATGTATATATGGGGTGGTTGGGTGGCTTGGGTAGTTCATGGGTTAAAATATAGTAAGCATATTTAATGTATGAAAGAGATAAAAAAAAAAAAAAAATTCCTCACTTAAAATATGTACCGTATATACTCGTGTATAAGCCGAGTTTTTCAGCACAGAAATTGTGCTTAAAAATGCCCCCCTCGGCTTATACACGAGTCAGTGACGGCTGACTGTGTGGGGCCGGTGTCCGGGGGCTGGAGGAGGCAGGGGGAGGCTGTATAGTGAGTGGCCGGTCACGTGGGGCCGCTCATTAGTGCAATGCAATATGCACTGCATCCCCCTGTCCATCAGCGGCAGGGGGAGCCGTGCATATTACATAGCACTGTCAGTGCTATCCCGCCCCCCTGTGGTAGTATACAGCACCCCCCTGTGGTATATACAGCCCCCCCCGTTGCTGCCGCACATCTGTAAAAAGAAGATCTTTCATACTTATCCTCCTGCTGTCACCGCGCGCATCCTCCGCTCTCCTTGCTTGCACCCGGCGTCCATCCACGTGACCGCGCACAAATAATGACGTCATTATTTGTGCGTGGTCATATGGATGGACGCCGGGGACCGGGTGCAAGCAAGGAGAGCGGAGGATGCGCGCTGTGACAGCAGGAGGATAAGTATGAAAGATCTTCTTTTTACAGGTGTGCGGCAGCAACGGGGGGGGCCTGTATATACCACAGGGGGGCTGCTTTACGGGAGGGGCTGTATATTACCACAGGGGGGGCACTGCTGTATATACCACAGGGGAGGGGCTGCTGTATATACCACAGGGGAGGCACTGCTGTATACACCACAGGGGAGGGGCTGCTGTATATACCACAGGGGGAGGCCTGCTGTATACCCACAGGGGAGGGGCTGCTGTATATACCACAGGGGGAGGCACTGCTGTATACTACCACAGGGGGGGGGCTGCTGTATATACCACAGGGGGGGCGATACTTGTGCTGTGTATACACCACAGGGGGGAGGGCTGCTGTATACTACCACAGGGGAGGGCTGCTGTATATACACTGGTGGGACTGCTGTATACTACCACAGGGGGAGACTGCTGCATACTACCACAGGGGGAGACTGCTGTATACTACCACAGGGGGAGACTGCTGTATACTACCACAGGGGGAGACTGCTGATACTACCACAGGGGGAGACTGCTGTATACTACCACAGGGGGAGACTGCTGTATACTACCACAGGGGGAGACTGCTGTATACTACCACAGGGGGAGACTGCTGCATACTACCACAGGGGGAGACTGCTGTATACTACCACAGGGGGAGACTGCTGTATACTACCACAGGGGGAGACTGCTGTATACTACCACAGGGGGAGACTGCTGTATACTACCACAGGGGGAGACTGCTGAATACTACCACAGGGGGAGACTGCTGTATACTACCACTGGGGAGGCTGCTGTATACTACCACTGGGGAGGCTGCTGTATACTACTACTGGGGCTGCTGTATATACCTCTGTGGCTGCTGTATACTACCACTGGGGAGGCTGCTATATACCACTGGGGGGGACTGTATACCTGTGCTGGGGTCCACCCTCGGCTTATACACGAGTCAATAGGTTTTCCCAGGTTTTGGGGGCAAAAGTAGGGGGATCGGCTTATACACGGGTCGGCTTATACACGAGTATATACGGTATATAATTGAAATTCCAGAATATCCGTTTAAACCAAATCTTCAGTGTTAGAATTTATAATGGATGGTACATTGAATATGTATGTATTTTCTATGCTTTTAATTGTATATTGCCACTTTACAAGCACTGCCACTTATAAATCACTGTCACTTTAAGGCCCATCTGGCCTCTTCATTATAGCAGGGCTGGGTTTTTCTGCCTAGCAACTGCTGATGCACACATGAAGTCACACTTGAGTGGACTGGACATAAATAAAGACGAGTAACACCCACTTCTGAGATTGTACCCGTAGAAGCACGACTGACGGTGCGAAACGGCCGTAGTATAGGCTGCTCCCCCGTTCTCCCTCCCGCACCCTCCATTTTGTAAGACCCCACAAGAAAAATTAAAGGCTGCAAAAAGAATCCTGTGTGCGGCTCCTACTTGATATTGAAGCTGGACATGCACTTTCTGTTTTCTACCAGGCATTTTTAAAAACATTAAAAAAAAAAAGCTCTGTGTGCACATAGCCTAGGCTGCTCCTTTGCAGCCTTTAGGATCTTTTGTGTGACTGTCCAGGCGATGGCATTACTGATAGTGGCTAAATATAGAATTTATCAATGTTCGGATCACAGTTATTACTAAGGTGGAGATCCCCTGAGCTGAAGATGTGATGTCTGATCATTTTTTTTTGATTATAATATATATGTATAAATTTTCTTTTACAGCTCTAATCAAATTACAGGATGTGAAAGGTACCTGTGCTGAGTTCTCACAATTTGTGCAACCTGCCTGTTTACCACAGTCCAACAAAAGTGCCACAAATGCACAACACTGTGAAGTCATTGGTTGGGGCCATCAGCATGAGAGTGAGTAAGAAGATCACTCCATAAAACAATTGATGCTTTACAAATTTGTGCCTGTGTTTTTGCTCCTAACCTTTATTATCTGCAGGGGCAGATCATTATGCAGAATTTCTGCAGGAAGCACATATGCCAATCATCCCTAATTCAGATTGTCAGTCGTCAAATGTTCACGGTAAAGACATTTTTCCAGGAATGATGTGTGCTGGTTATCTAGAAGGTGGTGTTGATGCATGCCAGGTGAGTGAAGATACTTTATTAAAATAATTTTTCCATTAGTGAGCAGATAATAAAGATTGAAACATTGTAGAGATGGAAGATGAAGTTAAATTACAAATGTATAATTGTTGGGTTGCCGGCTACACAAGCCCCTGGTAGTTTAGGGCAAGGCATGGCCTTGGCTGCAGAGCAGCCTGATTCCTCTGAGCTTGACCCGGCCATCTCTCCAGTTCAGTTCAGGATCGCCCTCAGTAAGGGCCAAATCACACACAAGTCAATTAACTAAAGTTTACTCAGTCTCATGAAATATGGGCACCAAATGTTGCATTTTCAAGGATATTCGCAATAGCCGAATTTGGCTTAGACAGTTTCTGCTTTCCTGGTATCTCGAGACTCTCACCCACTACATTCCGCATCATCGTATCCCACTGCAAATTTATTAAGTCTCTATTGGCTCCCACCCAACTATTCCTGTAGGGATCCACTTCTTTGAAATGGTTAGGTCAATCTCCTATACAGACGTTCCTTAACCGCCAGCACCATGTCACTAGTGAGCTCACGTCACCGGAGGGACCAGTTGCTTCCTGAGGAGTTGCCAAGGGCTCGGGTTGATGATCAGCACCGGCTGACTCTTTCTGGCCTGCATCCTGGGACCACTTCCCAGCTGCCCACACTCACTCCTCAGGGTGACCCAGTGGATACAATTAAATTAGCAGAAGGAGATTTTTTTATTCCCCTTGCTCCTGATTGTCTCTCCTTTCAGTAGACGTCTCCTAATCTTACAAGGAAAGCTCTTTTTAAAGACTGGGCTTCACGCCTAGGGAGTATCAATAATTATTAATAACCCTACATAACTACAGGGGACTAGGGAACAGTCTTTGCCTTTAGCCACTAGGTTGCCACACACACATCATAAAATATATAACTTTCAAGTATAGGCTCAAACAAAATGTACTCTTTATAGCAGGGTAACAGTGTCTTAGACCCTTTTATATAATACTAGTAAAAAGGCCCGATGCAATTGCATCGGGAGCGCGGTGAAATGAATTGTGTGTGTACAGGCGGGTCTGTGGGTAGCAGAGTATCGAGGCGGCTCTGTGGGTAGCAGAGTATGGAGGCGGCTCTGTGGGTAGCAGAGTATGGAGGCGGCTCTGTGGGTAGCAGAGTATCGAGGCGGCTCTGTGGGTAGCAGAGTATCGAGGCGGCTCTGTGGGTAGCAGAGTATCGAGGCGGCTCTGTGGGTAGCAGAGTATCGAGGCGGCTCTGTGGGTAGCAGAGTATCGAGGTGGCTCTGTGGCTAGCAGAGCATCGAGGCTGCTTGTGGCTAGCAGAGTATCGAGGCGGCTCTGTGGCTAGCAGAGTATCGAGGCGGCTCTGTGGTGGAGGGGTGAGGAGAGATGCGGCTCTGTGGTGGAGGGGTGAGGAGAGATGCGGCTCTGTGCTGGAGGGGTGAGGAGAGATGCGGCTCTGTGGTGGAGGGGTGAGGAGAGATGCGGCTCTGTGGTGGAGGGGTGAGGAGAGAAGCGGCTCTGTGGTGGAGGGGTGAGGAGAGATGCGGCTCTGTGGTGGAGGGGTGAGGAGAGATGCGGCTCTGTGGTGGAGGGGTGAGGAGAGATGCGGCTCTGTGGTGGAGGGGTGAGGAGAGATGCGGCTCTGTGGTGGAGGGGTGAGGAGAGATGCAGCTCTGTGGTGGAGGGGTGAGGAGTGAAGCGGCTCTGTGGTGGAGGAGTGAGCAGAGAAGCGGCTCTGTGGTGGAGGGGTGAGGAGAGATGCGACTCTGTGGTGGAGGGGTGATGAGAGAAGCGGCTCTGTGGTGGAGGGGTGAGGAGAGATGCGGCTCTGTGGTGGAGGGGTGAGGAGAGATGGGTGTCTGTGGTGGAGGGGTGAGGAGAGAAGCGGGTCAGTGATGGAGGGGTGAGGAGAGAAGCGGCTTAGTGGTGGAGGGGTAAGGAGAGAAGCGGCTCAGTGGTGTAGGGTTGAGGAGAGATGCGGCTCAGTGGTGTAGGGGTGAGGAGAGAAGCACACAGTATATACATACATGAGACATTGTATAGACAGACAGTATGCAGAGATTACACACATTATACACACAGTATAGACACAGTATACAGACATTACAGAGAGTGTAGAGACATTAAACAGAGTGTAGAGACATTAAACAGAGTGTAGAGACATTAGACAGAGTGTAGAGACATTAGACAGTGCAGAGACATTAGACAGTGCAGAGACATTAGACAGAGTGTAGAGACGCTACGCCACTGGGCTGATAGGAGAGTTGTGGCGGCGGGTGGGCAGCGGACACTGCTCGCGATGACGCTACGCGTCATCGCTCGCAGTGGCGCAATGCATTGTGGGATTCGGCTACAGTGCCCGAATTTCAAACTGCGGATTATATAAATAGATTGCATCCAAAGAAATACATAATGCAAATGGCAACTAAACTGTTGTGCTCATGCGTCCTCCATTGGGATTATGTAGATTTTTTATATTCAAAACATTTTATTAAAATCAAACACAGAATAGAATGTCAGCTCAGATTATAACAATTTTTCTGCATAAGGGCCTGGGGGGAAAGAAAAGGATTGAAGGGGATGGAGTGAATAGTATTCCATGTTTGTTGTTGCTAAATAAACCACTGGGCTAATAATTGATGTTTGAAAAGGAAGGAAAGGAAAGGACAGTGAAGTAAGGTAAATGGGAGATAATAATTAGTTTGTATCTTAAAAATTAACAATTTATACAAGAAGAAACAAAATGATTAGCCTAAATATGCAATTAATTATGCGTACAGTATCGACACACATTCCCTGGACAAGATCACAGCACAAAACAAATGTTAACATTTAGATGGTGTTTAGATTTTTTTGTGACTTGCACATTATGATCATGGCAGCTTGCTGGTTGCAATACCACTATGCTCCTTTCCCTGGTGAAATTTAGCTGTGAAATTGTGCATTCTTCAAATCCAATCCTGTCTTTCAACTTAAAGGCCCAGTTTCACGCTTCAATGGTCAAACGGGCCGAGCAATGATCCAACTTGACCTAGATTGCTTTAACTTCGTTCAATGATCGCCAGTAAAATGTCACCCATACAGATATCTTTAACGACGCAGCAACGATTCCGCGACAAGCGAACGATACTTGCGGTCGTTAGATCACTTACTTCGTTCCCTTCTCAATAGGTGAGGTCGTTAACGACATCGTTATCGAGGTGTCACACCATGCTGCAGGTTGGACGAACGCTCATCATTTGGTTTTAGGTCCGGTTCAAAAACCTCCGATGAATGATCTGTCCGATTATCGTTGATCGGACGTACATGTCACACTGAACGACGTTGTTACGACGTCGTTTGAACGACTGAAAACTCATGACATTTCAATGATATCGTTAACGATATCGTAGCATGAAACTGGCCCTTAACTGACTTGGCAATTTTGTTCAATTCTGACCAGTGTCACTTTATGAGGTAATAACTCTGGAACGCTTCAACGGATCCAAAGAAGAGGATACTCTGTGCAGCTTCCAAGGAAGAGGACTTTTATTCAATTTTTATCTAATTTATAAATGTGTGATGTGTTGTGTTTTTTATAAATGATTGATGTTTTTTATTGAACAATATTGTGGTATAATGCTTTTTAAATGGGCTTTACACCACATATGTGTGAAAGTGGGCGTTCCCACAGGAAGTACTGTCATACCTGTTGAGGTGGAGTCTTTATAAACTTTATGTATATATATATGTGTGTAAGACTGGTAATCTTAATGCCCTGATGAAGTTGTATTTACACAACGAAACGCGCGTAGGCAAGTGGTTAAATAAACAGAGTAGACACCATTACTCTGTTTGCCATCATTGGAGGTCAGCGCGGTGATTTCTTTCAACTCAGCGCTTTCTGTTTGTTCATCTTATCAACGGATCCAAGTGATTGTGAGATAATTTCTTGTGACATATTAGACTTCGTGTTAGCAGGAGAGTTAGGACGGTATTTTTCATTTATTTATGAAAAAAAAAAGATTACAAATGTAGTCATTTTCAAACTCTTCATTTTAATAATAGACAACATGAAATTATTCAGTATTCAGCAGCTCCATTCAAATACAATTTAGAAACAATAAAATATACTCTCAAATATGAAATAGAGAGAGTACAATATATTTTATTATTTCTAAATTGTATTTGAATGAAGATTAATTGTTTTATTTTTTTAGATGTATTCATATGTGTTTTTATTGTTATTTATGATAAACTATGAATTGTGATTTTAATGTTGAGCATTTCTAGGTTACCTTTCGAACGTCCATGGTAACCTCCTATCAGACGTCACTGAAAGGTGGCAATTGGCCTATTTTGTTTATAAATACATGAGAATGTATCTTGCTGGTCATTATTCTGGTGTATTCCTGATGAAGAGGTTGGGACGACCTTGAAATGTGTCGGATTAGAAGAAAGAGCACCGTTTTTAAACACCACAGGAGTCTGTGATCTCATTGCATCAACGCGGATCGTATTGGTTTCTGTCCTTGGATATTTGTATAGAGGGAACTGATATCAAGAGTAAAGAATATCAATTCCTTCTGGGGATCTATTTCTTTCAAGATGGAAATCAATTGGGAAGACTCCCTTAGATGGGATTCTAAAGTGATCACATATTTTTGTAGGAACAAATCTACACAGTGCGACAGGTTTACTGTTATTGATCTTATCCCGATATGATGGGACAACATGTTTTTTTTTAGTGCATTTATCGATCTTGGGTAGGAAATAGAAGTATGGAGTCCGATAGTAATACATATCCAAAAACCTCTTTTCACTGTTGTCCAAAATCCCTTCGTCAATCACTACCTTTATAAGTTTTTATATTCTATGAAGATGTTAACATATTTGTCCTGATCTAACTTCTCATAGTAATCAGTGTCATTAAGTAAGCCAATTCCTTCCTTAATGTAACACTCATGGTTCATTATAACTATTCCTCCACCTTTATCAGCTCCTTTAACCCCATTACGACCAATGACGGGATTAGTGGTCATGGAAAGATGTCATTTCCCACACCATGATAGCTAATCCCGATGGCTTGTGAACAAACAGTGGCAGTTCAATTGTGACAGCTGTCAGTGACAGCTAAGTGTAATGGGAGAGGTGTGGGGACCCTTGTCAGTGGTCCCCACACTCAGAGCGATGAGATCGGTCAGTCAATCTGACTAACCGATCACATCATGATCGCACAGGGAAATACTGAATATGAGCACTTCCCAGCACGATCGATGCAGGAGCTGAGCTGTCAGCTGTGCCCAGCTCCTACAATCATCCCCTGCCTGTGCCCACTGCCCCTTCACTCATGTGCCCAGTCCCCAGATCCTCCTTCTGCTTCCCAGCCTCCTGCCTCCACTCCCCGGTCTCCTCTACCTGCTCTCCTCCTTCTGACCTCCAGGCTCCCATCATGTACTCCGCTCACCTCCTCCCCTCGCTCTCCTCCCTCCTCTACCCGGTCCCAGGTCTCCTCTCCCTGCTCTTTCCCCTCTGCTCCCGGTTCTACTCTCAGCGCTCACCTTCTTCTGCACCCCACTCTCCTCCTTCCACAGCCCCTCCTGCATCTTCTCCGGTGCCCGCTCTCCTCCTCCACTCCTGTGCCTGGCCGCCTGTCGCCTCTGACCCGATCCTCTCAGCCTCATTCTTTGCATGGAGGAGATGAGGCTGATGATGACAGATCTGACAGCCAGGGGCAGCGATCTGTGTGGTCGCTATCCCTTGCTCTGTGTCGCCCCCTAAGTGCTGTGATCTTACGATCATAGCACTTAGGGTCTCGGGAGAGGGAGCGCAGGGTCACTCCCCTCTCCCATGGGGATCGGTCCATCATAATGTAATTGTGATGGGCCAATCACCATGGTAACCAGAGGTTGCCATGGCGACATCTGGTAACCTGACACAAGCCTCAGAGATCATGTGATCTCTGGGACTTGGGTTTGTAGCACTGACAGCTGCACTGTATGGCAGATCATTGCCATACAGTGTAGCATCAGTGTGACCCCAGAGACTGCAGCAAAAGGACCCTTGATCCCTCGCTGCAGTCTCTGGAGGCGACTGACCATTGTGGGACCATCATTGTGGACTACGTCAGAGGGCATGTGGGGGTAATAAAGATGGAGTCCAAATATGTGTTTGTGTTTTTTGTTATAATAAAATGATTTTTTCACGGTGTGGTCTTACTTGCCAGTGACTTAGAGGTTCCTAATGGCTGGGTCTAACATTGGCTCGACATTATGAACCTTGGGCTTAGTGCCAGCTGCCAATACAAAGCTGCTGTTAACCCCGTTATTACCCAGTTTGCCATAGGCACCAGAGCAACTGGAAGAACCTGTGTACGGCACCAGGAAATGACGCTTCTAATGAATGTGCCCTTTTCCGGGGGGCTGTGACTCACTGTAGCCGGGTACTGCACGTCGCAGGCGTTCCCTCTCCTTGTCCCGGAACTGCACCTGCGGCTGTGGGGCCCGGTAGTCCAGATCAATAGGGGATGGCTGAACGGATAAGGGGTTAATATTCTTGTCGTGACACCACCTGCGTGAATTCCGGTGATTTCACCGGCGCTGCTTGGCCTCCGGGGGATGTAAGGCAGCAAGATGGGATGCTCCCCACAGGACGAGCGGGAGTCCCCAGAGCCAGGAGCTGCACAATATGTTGTGAGGCAGCTTAGTAGTACTGCTGTTAGGTTCAGGAATCAAACGCAGACACATCAAAGTCTTTTGGGTACCTTTACTGGTGGAAAGCAGGTACACTCGGACCGGGTGGTGAGGTTGACACTCCTGGAGTTTCACAGCAAGCAGTGTGTAGGCTTCCTTTCTCTGTAGTTCTAGTGAGGTTGGGTGGATGTGGAATCCTGCCGGACCGGGTTGTGCGTTCAGTGGAACGTATTTCACCTGGGTAGCTGCACTGAGGGCACTGTTAAAGGGTTAAGCCGGATCAATGCTCTTCCCTGGGCTCTCGTCGGTAGGTGCTTCAGGTGGACAGGGGGCTAAACTCCATGTTAGAAGTGCTGGTTCTCTGTGGTGGCAAAGTAGCTCTCACAGCTCGGTTCCAGTAACCGGTTGGTGAGGGAGAGTTAGAGTAAGTCTGATGTCCCTGAGAGGTGCTTTCTCCTTTCCTATGACCCCAATTGCAAGGGTCTCTCACTGGTCAGGTGTGCTGGTTTGGGCCTGGTTTAGCTCCAGAATCGGTGGTTGCACACGTCCTGCAGCTCTTCTAGCGTCTGCACACTCTACTGTTTCCCCTCCAGGACCCTATTTATAGGGGAAACTGGCTCAAAGTGACCAGTGGAGCTCCCCCCAGAGGCCTGGGGTGAAACAGAGGTGTTCTAAGGTGTTGTTAGGTGTTTTGTTTGTTTGTGAGTGTTTCTTGCTGTTACTGCTCCATTTGTGTGCCAAGGGTTCTGTGGTGCCCAACAGGGTGCCAGGGTGCCACAGCTGCAGGCTGTAATTTGCAGCGTGGAGGACCCAAAGCGTTTGGGCCTCTCCATGCTGTGGATTCCAACCGCCAGCTGCCTAGTTGTACCTGGGTGTAAACTAAAAATACAATGAAGCCCACATCCTTTTTTTAATTATTTCAAGAAATAATTTAAAAAAAAGGGTTCCGCTGTATTATGGTTACAAGCCAGGTACAACTAAGTAGCTGGGTGTGGGTGGCTGGAAACTAAAAATATGGTGAAGCTCACGTCGTTTATTTTTTAATTATTTCAAGAATTGAAAAAAAATGGGGCTATGCTGTATTTTGATTACCAGCCAGATAAAGCTAGGCAGCTGGGGGGGGGGGTGGCAATCTGTACTTGCTTGCTGTACCTCTGCTGGTGACCGAAATACAGCGGAGCCCATTATCATCAGGGCAAAATCTCCGCTAAATACACAACAAATACTGTGTGAACAGTGCTGCGTATTTGCAGAGTATTTTGGAACTGTGATTGAGTTCTCTGTGTGAAAATTATGGCAAAATACACTAAGGCTGCATTCACACATTGCGTATTTTGCCGCGTTTTTTTACGCGCGCTTTTCAAAATACGCAATGTGCTTTTTGTCTGCCTGCAAAGTGAATGGGAAATTCACTTTGCAGTGCAGACATTGCGTAAAAATACGCAGTGCGTTTTCCGGGAGAAAACGCAGCTCCGTAAAGAATTGATATGTCAATTCTTTACGCAGCTACTTCTGCGTATTTTCCCAGAGGGGAGGAAGACTCCTGCTTCCTCCTCCCCTCTGTGACAGCTGTGGCCGCCCCATTAGACTTCACAGTGTATTAATACACACTGTGAAGTCTAAATTAAACTAAAGCAAGTGTCTGAAAAATAAAAAACAATGAATACTCACCTTCCGGTGCCTTCTCCCGGTGTGCGATCCCCGGTTGTAAGTCAGATCTCTTCTGACAAGACCTGTGGTGATGTCAGAGGGGGGGCGTTCCCGGGCACTCGCGGTCATGTGATACCACATGACCGCGAGCAGCCAATCAGCGATGGGACCGCCCCGGGAACGCCCCCCCTCTGACATCACCACAGGTCTTGTCAGAAGAGATCTGACTTACAACCGGGGATCGCACAGCGGCAGAAGGCACCAGACACCGGGAGAAGGCACCGGAAGGTGAGTATTCATTGTTTTTTATATTTTTCAGACACTTGCTTTAGTTTAATTTAGACTTCACAGTGTGTATTAATACACTGTGAAGTCTAATGGGGCGGCCACACATCTCACAGAGGGGAGGAGGAAGCAGGATTCTTCCTCCTCTCTGTAACATCACTGCGCTTTCTGGGGGAAAGAAAGCGCAGTGTGTGAATGGTCCTGCGTATTTTGCTGCGCTTTTTTGCGCGGCCGAAAAACGCGGCAAAAAGCGCGCGTAAAAAAGCGCAGCAAAATACGCAAATGTGTGAACTAGCCTTAAAGTATTTTTAGGTTTCCATAGGCCACTAACCATATAATAATACAATTTATTCCGCTTATCTTAGAAATTTTTAGTTCTCTTTTCCCAGCTCCTCTACCCCTCCCTAACCTGACTGCTTAACGTCACCTGTCGTATTTACCACAGCTTAAACACTGTTTTTTTTGTTTGTTTTTTCCTTTTTTTTTTCTTTTGCTTATGTATATATGTATGTGTCTTCAGAATTTGTATCATTACCAGCCTGATGAAGGATCCTTAGTGTCCCGAAAGCTTAGTATGTTTACTATCTTTTCAGTTAGCCATTAAAAGGTATCAACAACTGAGGACTCTCAGATTCCAATATTTTAGTAAAAGAACTGACATGCTGCATATTTTTCCGCAGTAAAATGCGCGTCTTTTCTGCTGCAGATAAATCCACAGCATGGGCACAACACTTCTGATTTCCCATACACTCAGCATGGGAAAGTACTGTAAAGTCTCAGGTGGACAACCCACAGAGTGTGGTGGGAGCCTGACATGACGAGAGGAGGGAGGAGTGACCATGGGGGAAGATAGGGGGGACAGTAGGGAGTGGGATGAAAGGTGATCCAAAGAGTAGTGGTCTGAAGGTAGGGAGGAAATGACATAGATATAGGTGGGGGGTAGGGGGAAGCATAAATAGAAATGACCAAGGTTGAGGGTCCTCTTTGTCCTCGGATCAATGGACAGAAAACACATCCTGCTACAGGACAGCACAAGTGACCTGAGGCCCAGCCACCCAGCCCCCTTTGCAGCTTCTCTTAATGGTATGAGATTCTGCAATGCAGCAGCCAGCTCTACCCTCAGACTGGCAGTAAAAGGCAATAGATAAGGTCTTGTGCTGGAGCTCTGTAGTAGTAGATGTCTCCTCCAGTAATATGATCCACCATGAGGACAACTACAAAGGCTACATTTCCCCACTGAAGCAGTGCCCTGCTGCAGCACATGGGCCATGTTGCTTCCATGGATCTTCAAGAATGACTCAGGACCCGGCCAGAGAGACTGTTCATGGAGACCAGTGGTCTGGGGAAGCCACAGATCCCAGAACAGGAGACATGGAGACATCTTCAGGAGGACGGCCACCAAGGGGCCCAGGGACCAGCAGAGAAGGGCCCCCTTCCATCAGCGAGTGCTCCACAGTTCTGAAGGACAGGCCGATGTGCAGGATTCCAGAGCAGCGGTGGATGACGGGATAATGGCTCCTGTGCGGCCTGATGAGTATGAGTACTGGCTTAGTTATTCTCCCCTCCTTACTAACTCTAGATCACCTGGGGCAGTGGTGCTCAGGGACGCCTGGGGGGGGGGAAATTTAGTTCCCTTTACATCAACACAGGTAGGGGTATCCCAAAAGGTGGTGTGGGTTAATCAAAAAGACAACTTTGGTTACATTTTGTTACTAGTATATGTAGATGGGTATTCAGGACTGTATATATCTGAATATAGAGCAGGTGATCAGTATACAGTATATATAGGGCAGAGATGTGTAATCAGGGCTGTATACATTGGTATATAGGACATGTGAACAGTATACAATATATTTAGAGCAGTGATGTGTATTTGGGGCTGTATATATCAGTATATAAAGCATGTAAGCAGTTTACAGGGTAGATAGGGCACTAATGTGTATACAGGATGGTATATCTCAATTTATAGGACATGTGAGCATATATAGTATATAAGGGGCAGTGATGTGTATACAGGACAGTATATATATCAGTATATAGGATATGTGAGCAATGTATAGTAGATACATGGCAATGATGTGCATATGTCCGCAGTATACAGTGCATATAGAACAGTGATGTGTATACAGAATGATATATATTAGTATAGCGGACATGTGAGCAGGATACAGGATATAAGGGGCAGTGATGTGTATACAGGAGGGTAGATATATCTACCATGGACGTGTGTTAAGTATACAGTATATATAGGGAAGTGACTTGTATGCGGGATGGTATATATCAGTGGGGAAGACATGTGAGCAGTATACAGTATATATAGGGCAGTGACTTGTATGCAGGATGGTATATATCAGTATGGCGGACATGTGAGCAGTTTACAGTATATATTGTGCAGTGACTTGTATGTGGGATGGTATATATCAGTATGGCGGACATGTGAGCAGTTACAGTATATATTGTGCAGTGACTTGTATGTGGGATGGTATATATCAGTGTGGCGGACATGTGAGCAGTTACAGTATATATTGTGCAGTGACTTGTATGTGGGATGGTATATATCAGTATGGCGGACATGTGAGCAGTATACGGTATATATGGGGCAGTGATGATTACACAGGATGGGATATATCAGTATGGCGGATATGTGAGCAGTATACAGTATATATGGGGCAGTGATGATTACACAGGATGGTATATATCAGTATGGCGGACATGTCAGCAGGATACAATATATATCAGGCAGCGATGTGTATGTGTATATAGGACCGTATGTTAGTGGGGAGGACATGTGCCCAGTACACAATATATACAGGGGAGTGATGTGTATATATGGCATTATATAGGACATGTGACCATGACACAGTATATATTGGCCAGGGAGGTGTACACAGGATGGTATATATCAATATATCCTAACAAGTGACTAATTTATGGTACATGGGCTAGGTGAATGGAGGACAGGATATGCCTGTAAAAAGGACATGTGACCAGTATTCAGTATATATAGCCAGTGATATGTATATGTATCAGTATATAGGATATGTGAGCAGTATAAGGTATAGATTGGCCACTGGTGGGTATGCAGGGCAGCATAGCTCAGTATATAGGACGTGTGAGCAGCATACAGTAGATATTGGGCAGTGATGTGTATGCAGGATGGTATATATTAGTATATAGGACATGTGAGCAGTACTCAGTATATAGGGCATATGGGATATTAGGTATCCTGGAGGAAGTAGTATTTGAGTTGCACTATAGGGCAGGTATTGTGTGCTCGGTATAAGCAGTATGTCATTGGCACTGTATGGCACTATGGTTTCCTTGATGGAGTAGGATGTTGGTATGCTAGATGGCTATATTGTGTGCCTTGTATAAAGCAGTATGTGATTGGCACTACATGGCATTATGATGTCTGGGATGAGGCAGTATGTGTTGTGCTATATTGTGTGCCTTGTATAAAGCAGTATGTGATTGGCACTACATGGCATTATGATGTCTGGGATGAAGCAGTATGTATTGTGCTACATGGCTGCATTGTGTGTCCTGATCATAGCAGTATTTGAATTGTTCTAGGGTACTGTCAAACAGTATGGGTTTTGCAATACATGGCAGTATTAGGCTTCATGTATGAAGCAGTCTTGGATTTACATTATATGGCAGTATTAAGTGTCCGGTAGGAGGTGGTATTTCAGTTGCACTATATGGCAGATACTGTGTCCCCTGTATAGAGCACTATTTGAACAGTTTGTGGGAAATTGTGTCTTTACGTTCTTTTTGGCAAAATTTAAAAAAAAAAAAAAAAAATGGATCTAGCAGGCCGGGACTACATTTGGAGAATATAACATGTGATCTTTGGTAAGGGAGGCTGCACTTTGCCGGATATGACCTTATACACTGATGCAGTGGGTAGTTCCGGTGTGGGGCTTATGGTAAAGGTCAATGGTGGGCAGCCAGGTGGCGTCATGAATGAGTCAAGAATTCAGCATTGCCAGAGATTTCTCCCTGTCTTAGTGGCGGTGACATTGTGGAAAGGTCGGCTCAACTAGACCATAGACTCTCTCTGCAGAGATGGACACAGCGGCAGGACGGGAGAAGAAGAGGTAGGTATGTGATCAACACCATGTGTAGCATCAAGGACAGAGGTACAGATTCTGATTGTGACTAACTCTGTTTCATTGTAAGAGGGGGTTATTGGGGTCATTATTTAAAAAAAAAAAAAAAATATTTGATCTGAGGAAGACCAGGTAAGATATTATTGAGGGGGACAGGGAGGTAGTAGGTGGTAAGCTGTCATTAGTAAGATAGACCAGTTAATTGCAGGCTTAGCCTTCTGTTTTAAACTTTGTAATAGGAATGATTAGACAACGAATTTCCTAGTGAATCAGACAATCAAGGGTTTTCCTATATAAATAAATAAAAAAAAAAAAAAAAAAAAAAAAGGAAGATAAGAGTCCTGTGTCACTCGGGGGATGGAGCAGCTGGGATTACATTACGAAGCTGTATGCAGATTGCAGTTTGACATGGGGTTGTATAGGTTCAAGCTAAGGGCATTTGTGGCTAAATTCATCATGATCACCCCGGAAGGGGGATGAATTTTGGATGCAGAAGTCAACAACAGATCATATGGGAAGAGGAAAAGAGAGTACTGTTATGCAGTGTGATGACTCAGTTATGTGCCCGTTGCGAGTTTTGCAAAATATAAAGGGGGGGGACAAGAGGCGCAATAGTGCCCCATCACTAGTGACACTAGTATGTATACGGTGGTGCTGTGTGGCCGCTCACCTGATCCAGTTGTGGTCCCCACAACTGGTTTAACTGCGTTTAGGAATCAATGTTCCAAGCTGCTGCAGGACCTCCACCTACCACTGGATCGTGGTATGTTCCAAGAGAAGTGATGGGAGTGATGGTGTGTCACGGTCCGCGCTGCTTCTGGATTAAAAACTCACCAAAGAGCCCAGCAAACTTTTATCCTCTTTATTCCTTAATCCAACGCGTTTCAACGCCACAACCCGGCGTCTTCCTCAGGGATATTACAAGCATACACATAGAGGGGGTTTTTATAGCCCCTAGATCTACAAAAAAGAGGTGTCCTCTATTTACCAATGATGTCATCCTCATCATCACCAGGGGGTGGGTCCACCCATTTGGCGCAATTTTCATATAAAACACTCAATACATCGCAAAATTGCTGAAAAAAAGACCCATGTCTCCAGACCTTAATGATTAAATCAACTATAAAGGAAATTTTCTAAAATGGAGCAAATAAAAGCAGAAATTCCGAAGAAAACATCTCTCTTTGAAATTGTAACTATGGTAACTGCCTCTTAATCAGGTACTGGGTACCTGATTGAGCATTTGTTTCAACTCACAGGAACAAGATTTTTTAGTTCACTCTATAGGAAGCACAATTTATGTATTTAATATCATAATCTTGGTGTCTGGGTAAGGAACACCCCTTTTTTTATTTTATAATGGGCATTTTCTATACATCTGTACATTTTTTAACACACTATCACATAGATGAATTTCTATAATACTAATAGATATCACTGCCACTATTGATATCAATATAAATATGATATCATTATTCCATTTGGATATATTATGTTTCCCTTGTTTGAATCCATTAAGGTCTGTCTTTTCACATCAGTACACATTGTTCTCCTTTTTACTGTTATGGGCTTATAACCCAGGCAACCCCTTCTTTTTGGTTATTCTATGCACACATTATAAATATCTTTTTAGTATCACAATCTTCCACATGGTTCATCCGGTTGCACTCTTGCATTCTTGGTATTCTAAGGCTGCCTTCACACTTGCAGATGCATCTGCAGCGTTTTGCAGATGCATCTGCAAGTATCAGCATGCAGACCGCGGTCCCTATGTTTATAATAGGGCGCACGCGGTCTGAATGCTCTCATTGATTCCTATATGTGAGCCGTAAGCAGGCGTATGCCTGCTGACAGATCACACACTCCCGCCCCGCACCTTGGACGCAACATCTCGCGTCCATAGTGCGGGCGGGAGAGTGTGATCTGTAAGCAGGCATACGCCTGCTTACGGCTCAATATAGGAATCAATGAGAGCATTCACACCACGGCCGTGGTCTGCATGCTGATACTTGCAGATGCATCTGCAAAACGCTGCAGATGCATCTGCAAGTGTGAAGCCAGCCTAACACCTTATAATCACATTGATATCCACATCAGTAGCAATACTGTGGATTGACTTGGAGCGCCATCTTGCGTTTATATTATAATATGCGGATGCAGAAACCCTCTTCCTTGTCTCAAAGATGTAATAAGTTGATTGTTTGATGTTCCCTTTGATTGATGGTGTACTCCGTCCGGGGATGGAACCTGGGGCTTTTTATACGGGGTCCTTTGTTTTATCCTGTTGAGCTATTACTCAGGAATATATATACATTGATATTTTATTACCCATTTTATATTGAATATTTATTTGACATGATTGATCGTTTTTTACAAGCAATAATTTTAATGTTAAACAATAAAACATGCGTAATTTTAATATCCAAAAATTCTTAGATTTATCTCCAAAGATTACTTTCATATTCAATCTTTGGTTTTTAAGCTTGTAATTTCCTTATTTAACTATCCTAAAATGAGAATCCATGGTGGTACATATCACTAAAACCATTAGGACACTACGCTTACACACGAAGGTCCCCAGGTTCTAGTCTCCAACGAATAATAACCCAATTCGTTACATTTTATATATATTTTTACATATACTAATGGAGAGATGTTTTCTTCGGAATTTCTGCTTTTATTTGCTCCATTTTAGAAAATGTCCTTTATAGTTGATTTAATCATTAAGGTCTGGAGACATGGGTCTTTTTTTCAGCAATTTTGCGATGTATTGAGTGTTTTATATGAAAATTGCGCCAAAATGGGTGGACCCACCCCCTGGTGATGATGAGGATGACATCATTGGTAAATAGAGGACACCTCTTTTTTGTAGATCTAGGGGCTATAAAAACCCCCTCTATGTGTATGCTTGTAATATCCCTGAGGAAGACGCCGGGTTGTGGCGTTGAAACGCGTTGGATTAAGGAATAAAGAGGATAAAAGTTTGCTGGGCTCTTTGGTGAGTTTTTAATCCAGAAGCAGCGCGGACCGTGACACACCATCACTCCCATCACTTTTCTCGTTGCGAGTTTTGGGAGGTTATGAATCCTAGGCCTTGGCAAAAGGGGCCGTTATTACGTCACAAGGATGGGTCATTTTTTGACAAAGTACCAAGTTATCACAGTGTTTCAAAAAGTCCTAGAGGGGGCTGGTTTGGAGCCACACAAGTTTATATGGGGCATTCAATTCCTATTGAGGCTGCAAAAGAGGCAGCTGTGGGGGGTCCGAGTGCAAACATTATGCAGAGGATTGGCCGGTGGGATTCCTGGCGGTAACGGTCTTTTATCAGACCTCAGGGCTTAAGAGAATAGGATTATTCTTTATGCACTGATTTTTTTTTTTATTTGTTTCATTTCAGGACGGGTCCCACTTTTAGTCTGGATTCTAGGCCATTCCTATGTTAATTGGAATTAACAGTAATAAAATGTTATTGCAGATGGACGGACGGACGGGAGACAGCTGGGTTTCTCAGGAGACACAGCGCTAATGGCCTGGAGTCGAGTATTACAAGAGGTTCACAGGGCGGTAAATCTGGATTGAGCCCCAGATATTTTAGTTTTGCAGGTGGGGGATAATAAATACAAAGTAACAAGGCACGGATTAAGGTGAACAAGGTGGTATCCAAATTTGTAGTTGGGAATTGGGTGCGGCAGTACAACACTCATGGTACGGACGAGGAATTTGGTAGCAAACTGAGTGCATTTTAAGGGGGAGAAGAGATTTATGGACACTGAGGTACAAGAGGAGATGGAAAGGGCCACAGCAGGCTGGATGGTGGGGTCTCGAGCACTTGAGGTGGTCAAGGTGCTCTCGGTGTGGCGTTGGTGAGTCCTCGAAGTTGGTTATAAAGTCGGGATTGGGGATTCATTAAATACGGGGATCCCCTTTATTGGATGGTTATTTGAGAATGGTCTGGTGAGATTTGGGTGATACCCGGCGATGGAACGTTGGGTTCATCTTGGTGAAATTTTGGGTGATACCCGGCGATGGAACGTCGGGTTCATCATAACAGTATTGGAGGACAACCTCTTCCCTCAGTTTCACGGTGCTCCTGAGCCAGTGAACACGGCTAGGGGTAAGGGAGGGGAGGGGCAATGTCATGGGGAAAATCACCAGATTTTTGTATCTTCGAGGACCTCACCAATGGTTGGATTTATATGTTTTTCTTATAAATAAATTGGCTGCTGTGGCCATTTTTATCCAAGAAAATTGGATTGTTGTCTGAGCTTTTATTCTTGGGGGAAGGTTGGGTGGAACGACCCTAGAGAGTTAAGATCGATGTTAGTGGGTAGGTCACAAGAATCGACCTTCCCAGCGTCAAGTCTCAGGTGGACAACCACAGAGTGGTGGTGGGAGCCTGACATGACGAGGGAGGGAGGAGTGACCATGGGGAAGATAGGGGGACAGTAGGGAGTGGGATGAAAGGTGATCCAAAGGGTAGTGGTCTGAAGGTAGGAGGAAATGACATAGATATAGGTGGGGGGTAGGGGGAAGCATAAATAGAAATGACCAAGGTTGAGGGTCCTCTTTGTCCTCGGATCAATGGATAGAAAAGTCCCACCCGCCCGCCCCTAAAGAGAAGAAATTCCGGGTCACAGCGGCCAGTGGCGATCATCGGCGGCGCTACCAATGTTGGTTTATACCATTGCTATGAAGAGTTAATTTTGGCATTCACCTTCTAAGCCCAAGGGAAGGGCAATCCGTCAGCCATGGTTCCCTAGAGGTTTCCTCCACAGGGGGTTTTTCCTCTCCTGAGTGCTGTAGGATGACTCTTTGTGAGTCGAAGGTTTTTCTAAATTCAGTTTTCTTAATGCTTTGAAGCGTTGGTGAGTCCTCGAAGTTGGTTATAAAGTCGGGATTGGGGATTCATTAAATATGGGGATCCCCTTTAATGGATGGTTATTTGAGAATGGTCTGGTGAGATTTGGGTGATACCCGGCGATGGAACGTTGGGTTCATCTTGGTGAAATTTTGGGTGATACCCGGCGATGGAACGTCGGGTTCATCATAACAGTATTGGAGGACAACCTCTTCCCTCAGTTTCACGGTGCTCCTGAGCCAGTGAACACGGCTAGGGTAAGGGGGGGAGAGGCAATGTCATGGGGAAAATCACCAGATTTTTGTATCTTCGAGGACCTCACCAATGGTTGGATTTATATGTTTTTCTTATAAATAAATTGGCTGCTGTGGCCATTTTTATCCAAGAAAATTGGATTGTTGTCTGAGCTTTTATTCTTGGGGGAAGGTTGGGTGGAACGACCATAGAGAGTTAAGATCGATGTTAGTGGGTAGGTCACAAGAATCGACCTTCCCAGCGTCAAGTCTCAGGTGGACAACCCACAGAGTGGTGGTGGGAGCCTGACATGACGAGGGGAGGGAGGAGTGACCATGGGGGAAGATAGGGGGGACAGTAGGGAGTGGGATGAAAGGTGATCCAAAGGGTAGTGGTCTGAAGGTAGGGAGGAAATGACATAGATATAGGTGGGGGGTAGGGGGAAGCATAAATAGAAATGACCAAGGTTGAGGGTCCTCTTTGTCCTCGGATCAATGGACAGAAAAGTCCCACCCGCCCGCCTCTAAAGAGAAGAAATTCCGGGTCACAGCGGCCAGTGGCGATCATCGGCGGCGCTACCATGTTGGTTTATACCATTGCTATGAAGAGTTAATTTTGGCATTCACCTTCTAAGCCAAGGGAAGGGCAATCCGTCAGCCATGGTTCCCTAGAGGTTTCCTCCACAGGGGGTTTTTCCTCTCCTGAGTGCTGTAGGATGACTCTTTGTGAGTCGAAGGTTTTTCTAAATTCAGTTTTCTTAATGCTTTGAAGCGTTGGTGAGTCCTCGAAGTTGGTTATAAAGTCGGGATTGGGGATTCATTAAATATGGGGATCCCCTTTAATGGATGGTTATTTGAGAATGGTCTGGTGAGATTTGGGTGATACCCGGCGATGGAACGTTGGGTTCATCTTGGTGAAATTTTGGGTGATACCCGGCGATGGAACGTCGGGTTCATCATAACAGTATTGGAGGACAACCTCTTCCCTCAGTTTCACGGTGCTCCTGAGCCAGTGAACACGGCTAGGGGTAAGGGAGGGGAGGGGCAATGTCATGGGGAAAATCACCAGATTTTTGTATCTTCGAGGACCTCACCAATGGTTGGATTTATATGTTTTTCTTATAAATAAATTGGCTGCTGTGGCCATTTTTATCCAAGAAAATTGGATTGTTGTCTGAGCTTTTATTCTTGGGGGAAGGTTGGGAGGAAAGACCATAGAGAGTAAGATCGATGTTAGTGGGTAGGTCACAAGAATCGACCTTCCCAGCGTCAAGCACATGTCACAATCTGAACAGCATACACGTCACATCTGTACAGCGCATACGTCACATCTGTAAAGCACATACGTCACATCTGTACAGCAAATATGTCACATCTGTAAGGCACACACGTCACAGCTGTATAGCACACGTCACATCTGTACAGCACACACGTCACATCTGTACAGCACATACGTCACATCTTTACAGCACATACGTCACATCTGTACAGCACATACGTCACATCTGTACAGCGCACACGTCACATCTGTACAGCGCACACGTCACATCTGTACAGCGCACACGTCACATCTGTACAGCACACACGTCACATCTGTACAGCACACATGTCACATCTGTACAACGCATATGTCACATCTGTACAGTTCACACATCACATCTGTACAGCACACATGTCACATCTGTACAACGCATATGTCACATCTGTACAGTTCACACATCACATCTGTACAGTGCACACGTCACATCTGTACAGCGCACACGTCACATCTGTACAGCGCACACGTCACATCTGTACAGCGCACACGTCACATCTGTACAGCACACACGTCACATCTTACAGCGCACACGTCACATCTGTACAGCGCATATGTCACATCTGTACAGCACACATGTCACACCTGTACAGTGCATACGTCAAATATGTACAGCACACACAACAGCTTTACAGCACACACGTAACATCGGTACAGCACACACATCACATCTGTACAGCACACACGTCACAGCTGTACAGCACACACATCACATCTGTAGTGCACAAACGTCACATCTGTAGAGCACATACGTTCCATCTGTACAGCACACATCACATGTGTACAGCGCATACGTCACATCTGTACAGCGCATAAGTCACATATGTATAGCACACGTCACAGCTGTACAGCACAGATGTCACATCTGTACAGCAAACACGTCACATTTTTACAGCACACACGTCACATCTGTACAGAACACGTGTCAGTTGTACAGCGCGTACGTCACATCTGTACAGCACACACGTCGCATCTATACAGCACACACGTCACATCTGTATAGCACATGTCACATCTGAACAGCATACACGTCACATCTGTACAGCGCATACGTCACATCTGTAAAGCACACACTCACATCTGTACAGCACATACGTCACATCTGTACAGCACATACGTCACATCTGTACAGCAAACACATCATCTGTACAGTGCACACGTCACATCTGTACAGGCACACGTCACATTGTACAGCACACACGTCACATCTGTACAGCACACATGTCACATCTGTACAACGCATATGTCACATCTGTACAGTTCACACGTCACATCTGTACAGTTTACACATCACATCTGTACAGTGCACACATCACATCTGTACAGTGAACACGTCACATCTGTACAGCGCACACGTCCATTTTTACAGCAGACACGTCACATCTGTAAAGCACACACGTCACATCTGTACTGCACTCACGTCACATCTGTACTGCACACACGTCACATCTGTACTGCACACACGTCACATCTGTACTGCACACACGTCACATCTGTACTGCACATACATCACATCTGTACAGCACACATGTCAATCTGTACAGACACATGTCACAGTTGTACTGCACACACGTCACATCTGTACAGCGCATATGTCACATCTGTACAACGCGTACATCACATCTGTACCGCGCGTTCGTCAATCTGTACAGCACCACGTCACATCTGTACACACACACGTCACATCTGTACAACACACACGTCACATCTGTACAGCACACACGTCACAGCTGTACAGCACACGTTACAGTTGTACAGCACACACGTCACGGTACACAGCACACACGTCACATCTGTAAGGCAACACGTCACATATGTAGAGCGCATACGTCACATCTGTACAGCGCATACGTCACATCTGTACAACACACACGTCACATCTGTACAGCACACATGTCACATCTGTACAGCGCATTTGTCACATCTGTACAGTGCACACTACATCTGTACAGCACACACGTCACATCTGTACAGCGCGTATGTCACATCTGTACAGTGCATACATCACATCTGTGCACACACATGTCACATCTGTACATGCATACGTCACATCTGTACAGCACATATGTCACATAGGTAAGGCACACAGTCACATCCGTACAGCTCAACGTCACATCTGTACAGCACACACGTCACATCTGTACAGCACACATGTCACATCTGTACAGCGCATTTGTCACATCTGTACAGTGCACACGTGACATCTGTACACACACACTTCAATTGTACAGCGCATATGTCACATCTGTACAGTGCATACGTCACATCTGTACAGCGCTTATGTCACATCTGTAAGGCACACACGTCACATCCGTACAGCTCATATGTCACATCTGTACAGCACACACGTCACATCTGTACAGCACACATGTCACATCTGTACATCGCATTTGTCACATCTGTACAGTGCACACGTGACATCTGTACAGCACACACGTCACATCTGTACAGCGCATATGTCACATCTGTACAGTGCATACATCACATCTGTGCAGCACACATGTCACATCTGTACAGTGCATACGTCACATCTGTACAGCGCATATGTCACATCTGTAAGGCACACACGTCACATCCGTACAGCTCATACGTCACATCTGTAGAGCACATACGTCACATCTGTACAGCACACATGTCACATCTGTACAGCGCATATGTCACATCTGTACAGCACACACATAACAGCTGTACAGCACACGCGTAACATCTGTACAACACACACATCACATCTGTACAGCACACACGTCACAGCTTTACAGCACACACGTCACATCTGTACTGCACGCAAGTCACATCTGTACAGCACACACATCACATCTGTACAGCACATACGTCACTCTGTACAGTGCATGCGTCACATCTGTACAGCACACGCGTCACATCTGTACAGCGCATATGTCACATATGTATAGCACACTTCACATCTGTACAGCGCATATGTCACATCTTTACAGCGCATACGTCACATCTGTACAGCACACATGTCACATCTTTACAGTGCATACGTCACATCTGTACAGCACACACGTCACATCTGTACAGCGCGTACGTCACATCTGTACAGCACAGATGTCACATCTGTACAGCACATACGTCACATCTGTACAGCACATACGTCACATCTGTACAGCACACGTCACATCTGTACAGCGCATATGTCACATCTGTACAGCACACACATAACAGCTGTACAGCACACGCGTAACATCTGTAAAACACACACTTCACAGCTGTACAGCACACACGTCACATCTGTACTGCACGCAAGTCACATCTGTACAGCACACACATCACATCTGTACAGCACACACGTCACATCTGTACAGTGCATGCGTCACATCTGTACAGCACACTCGTCACATCTGTACAGCGCATACGTCACATATATATAGCACACTTCACATCTGTACAGTGCATATGTCACATCTGTACGGCACACGTCACATCTGTTCAGCACATACCTCACATCTGTACAGCACACACGTCACATCTGTACAGCGCATATGTCACATCTGTACAGCGCATGCGTCACATCTGTTCAGCACATACCTCACATCCGTACAGCACACACGTCACATCTGTACAGCGCATATGTCACATCTGTACAGCGCATACTTCACATCTGTATAGCGCACACGTCACATCTGTACAGCACACACGTCGCAGCTGTACAGCACACACGTCACAGCTGTACAGCACACACGTCACAGCTGTACAGCACACACGTCACAGTTGCACAGCACACACGTCACAGTTGTACAGCACACACGTCACATCTGTATAGCACACACTTCACATCTGTACAGCACACTCGTCATAGCTAGACAGCACACACGTCACATCTGTAGAGCACACACAACAGCTGTACAGCACACGCGTAACATCTATAAAACACACACATCACATCTGTACAGCACACACGTCACATCTGTACTGCACACACGTTACATCTGTACAGTACACACGTCCCATCTGTATAGCACACGTCCCATCTGTATAGCACACGTCCCATCTCTACAGCACACACGTCACAGCTGTACAGCACACACGTTACAGCTGTACAGCACACACATCACATACTCTGTACAGCACACACGTCACATCTGTACAGCACACACGTCACATCTGTACAGCACACACGTCACAGCTGTACAGCACACACGTTACAGCTGTACAGCACACACGTCACAGCTGTACAGCACACACATCACAGCTGTATAGCACACACATCACAGCTGTACAGCACACACATCACAGCTGTACAGCACACACGTCACATCTGTACAGCACACACGTCACATCTCTACAGCACACACGTCACATCTGTACAGCACACACGTCACTTCTGTACAGCACACACGTCACTTCTGTACAGCACACACGTCACAGCTGTACAGCACACACGGTCACAGCTGTACAGCACACACGTCACAGCTGTACAGCACAGATGTCACATCTGTACAGCACACACATCACATCTGTACAGCATACACGTCACATCTGTACAGCACACGCCACATCTGTACAGCACACATCACATCTGTACAGCACACACGTCACATCTGTACAGCACACACGTCACATCTGTACAGCACACACGTCACATCTGTACAGCACACACGTCACAGCTGTACAGCACACACGTCACAGCTGTACAGCACACACGTTACAGCTGTACAGCACACACGTCACAGCTGTACAGCACAGATGTCACATCTGTACAGCAAAAAGAGAGAGAAAAGCGCTCCCATAGGGAGAACCCACATGCACTTTGAAGGGGAAGGAAAGGTTGTGACAGAGGGGGCTCTCACCTTTTCGGGTTGTGCCGCCTCCGCACAACCCCAGTGTATTCTTAAGGCAACCTGGGCCGGAGGAGCCGTCCAAGGGCCAGCCGCCTGTCAGTCACGTGGTATCTGCAGTCACGATTTATCACCAATCACAGGTGTCGACGTTCCCACAGGTCCTGTGCTCCACAGGAAGTGAAGGATTTTCAGCAATGTGCCCCGCAGCTTCTGAATAACTCACACAGAGGTGAGATCCAACAGTTCAATTAAAGGTTATTCTATAGCGAGCGCAGGGGCACAGATAAGGCAGGTAGTTATGGATCAAGAATCCTCTTTATTCACCACAACATGTTTCCACGAAGGCTTATCATCTTCCTCAGGTGGATTTCTAATAGTATATCCCTGGACAACTTAAATACTCCATCCCACCAATCAATAAACATCAATCAGTGAGGTCAACATATTAACCATATCCTCCCTGTGGAACTAGTATTCAATATACTTCAAACAAAATTGTGCAGACATAAAATAGATAAAACAACAAGATTCATAAATTACAAAATAATTTACAATATACATCAATAATAAATAAATAATAATAATAATTCCCTCAAAATTCTATTTTCATACACATATAAAAAAATGTATCTTAAAAAATTTCATAAAAACCTCATAAAATTATCATAAAATTTCTACAATTTGATTACAATAGTTATGGTAGTCTAAGTGGGAAAAATATTTCTTTCTATTCACATAATATTTCAATCTGATGTTCATTGACTATTGGACTAATAGGGAAAGTCACTGACTATTGGACCATTCAGGGAAAATTTATTTGTGAACATTTTCAATCATCAAGTTCAAACCTTCAGGATGTAACGTGGCAAGCTTAAAAATCCAGAAGCTCTCCTTTTTTATCAAATCCCTAAACCGATCCATCCCATTATCAGGGATCCAGTCAATGATCAAAAGTTTCAAGCCACTTGGATCCTTAGAATGGACCAGACTAAAATGTCGGGACACACTATGCAGAGGATATCCACTTTTTATGTTCGATCTATGCTTATTCATCCTTGCATGCATCTTTTGTATAGTCCTCCCCACATATTGAAGTCCACATGGGCATTGTAATAAATACACCACATAGCTTGACTGACAGTTCACTTTACAGTTAATCTGGAACAACTCTTTTGTTGTTACTGACTGGAAGGAAGTGGTTCCATTCTCAATTGCCCCACAGCAAAGACAACCTGTAGACCTACAGGAGAAACAACCCTTTTGGGCCTGCTCTACTCCGAATTCCTCGTTTTCATTGTTTAGCGTCATATTACTCGGAGAAACCCAATTTCGTATACTACGATTTTTCCTATACACTATATGGGGTTTTTTTGGGAGCACGCTCGTCAATATAGGGTCACCTTCTAAAATAAACCAATGCTTAGCTAGTAACTGTTGTATTTTGCTACGTGATTTGTTAAAAGTTGTAACTAAACTCCAATCCCTATAGTTCTTATCCTTGGTCTCTTTCTTTGAATTGCAAATTTTTCCAATACAAGATTCTTGGGTTAAAGGTGCTGTACGGTCATATGCATTTTTCAATAACTTATTGGGATATCCTTTTTGTAAAAACCTATCCTTTAGGACCCCAACCTCCCTTTCAAAATCCTCCTTGTTGGAGCAATTTTTCCGAATACGCCAATACTGGCCTTATGGGATGTTCTTTAACCATCTAGGCAGGTGTCCACTGTCAAAACGTAAATAACTATTCACGTCTACCTGTTTGAAATATGTTGAGGTAGACACTCTACCCAGATCATCTAGACTGATTCTTAAATCCAGAAATTGTATTTCTGTCTTAGATGTTGAGGCCGTAAAATGAATGCCCCAATGGTTTTCATTTAACTCCTGGACAAATGCCATTGCTTCTTCCTCTGTCCCATCCCATATGTAAAATAAATCGTCAATATAACGTCGATAGAAAACAATGTGCTTTTGAGCCAAGAGGGACTGTGCGAAGAGGACGGACTCGAAATGTCCCATGAAAAGATTTGCATAACTTGGGGCAAATCTCGTCCCCATCGCACAGCCCCTCTTTTGTTGATAGTGAGTACCTTCAAATGTAAACACATTGTTATTTAGAATAAACTCAACTGCTTGCAGAATAAATTGCTTTTGATCCTCTGGTAATGTTAAATCAGATCCTAAAAAAAATTGTAAGGCCCTCAAACCTAAAGCATGTGTAATGTTACTATATAATGCCGTAACGTCCATTGTCATAAGTAGACAACCCCCTTTTAAGCTTAGGCCCGGCAATAATTGTATCAATTGTGACGAATCTCTCAGCTGCGACCCCAATTCTACTACCATTTTTTGCAAATATAGATCCACGTAATGTGACAAATTTGCCGTGATAGAGTTCACCCCTGAAATAATGGGGCGACCCGGGGGGTTGGTCGGATTTTTGTGCAGCTTAGGGAGGAAGTAAAAATGGGGGACACGATATCTCGGGATATCAAAAACTTTTTTTCTCTTTTATTTAGAATTCCCTTAACTAAGGCTTCCTTTATCAGAGAATTATAGTTCAGGAAAATTGAGATTGAGGGATCCTTTTCCAATCTTGTATAATACTCAGTGTCCCCCAAAATTCTCTCTCCTTCCTCCCTATACCAGCTACGATCCATCACAACCACTCCCCCCCTTTATCTGCATTCTTTATTACAATGGATGTATTTTTCTTTAACGATATTAGGGCCTCCCTTTCTTTTTTACTTAGATTATCCTTTTTTGTACAGTCCTTTACAGTACGTAGTTCTCTGAAAACCAAATGTTGGAAGGCCTCCAATTGTGAGCCCTTATGATGAAGGGGGTAAAAATTATTTGATCCACCCGTGACCTCCACATGTTTATAGAGATCTGGGGTTATTTCTTCTGACAGTTCATTTGTCTTTTTCTTTCCTATTTTTTCTTCTATCAGGAAGTGACGTTTAATGGTTAGTTTTCTAATATATTCATTTAGATCCAAATATAAATCAAAATGATTTAGTTTTGAAACTGGGCAAAAAGCTAAACCCTTCTCCAACAAGGCCAATTCCCCCTCATTTAGTGTATAACCAGAGAGGTTAAAAACACCTCTATTTCCCAATTTATTATCTAGTGTATTTTTGTCCTCTTCTGGACTAGGTTTTCTTTTGTTTGCCCTTTTAGCTTGAATTCTTCTTCCACTCCTACACCCTCTCCCCTTTTTCTTTTTGGATGGCGGCCGGAAGCCACCTGAAAAAATTGGGTTATCTTAGTATCTTTCAACTGATTTGATCCCTTTTTTCCATACATAATTCTCTAGCTTGACACAATTCTTCCCGTATAGGGATGGCTAGCTCATAAATATTTGATGTGTTCACCATTCGTGATGTTTTCCCCCTGAATTATGGGAAACAACCGTTTCCTCCACTAACAAAGGGGTGAAAATCTCAGTATTTACTGTTGAGGCCTCATCAATTTGTGTGGCTAATGTGATAGAATTATCAAAAACATCCTTAGGATCTTTCATAACCCCTTTTTCATTTTTCTCACACATCTCATTCACATTTATACTCCTTTTATCATGTTCAACCCTTATTGTCCCTCTCACTATTTGGGACTCCTGTGTATAAATTTCCACCGTGTTCATTAAAGTGCATTCTGGGGTGGCTGACCCCGTTATTACTCCATTTTCCTGTTCCAAAGTTAATTCCTGTGTACCCCCATCTGATAAGGGGATCTCTATTCTATTTGAACATTCTTTTGTTTCCACAATACTATTTAATAATACATTTTGTGATTTATCTAACTCCCCAATATTAATGTGTGTATTTTTTGTTTGTGAATCATATAAAATTAGTGAGCCTTGTGAATTTAGTGGAATTATTTCAGCTTCTGTGACCGCCGGGGTCGGGTGGAGGGTAAAAAGTGTATAATCAAACTGAGAATTTTTCTGGGTTGAAGTGTGAGTAGGACCTTGCTCAATTTCAATTACCGTATATACTCGTGTATAAGCCGACCCGTGTATAAGCCGACCCCCCTACTTTTGCCCCCAAAACCTGGGAAAATTTATTGACTCGTGTATAAGCCGAGGGTGGACCCAGCACAGGTATACAGCCCCCAGCAGTGTGGTATACAGCAGCCTCCCCAGTGGTATATACAGGCCCCATCAGTGTTACAGCAGCAGCCCCAGTGGTATATACAGCAGCAGCCCCAGTGGTAGTATACAGCAGCCCCAGAGGTATATACAGCAGCCCCAGTGGTAGTATACAGCAGCAGCCCCAGTGGTAGTATACAGCAGCAGCCCCAGTGGTAGTATACAGCAGCAGCCCCAGTGGTAGTATACACGCAGCCCCAGTAGTATATACAGCCCCAGTGGTAGTATACAGCCCCAGTGGTAGTATATAGCCCAGTGGTAGTATACATACAGCCCCAGTGGTAGTATATAGCCCCAGTGGTAGTATATAGCCCCAGTAGTAGTATACAGCCCCAGTGGTAGTATATAGCCCCAGTGGTAGTATATATACAGCCCCAGTGGTAGTATATAGCCCCAGTGGTAGTATATAGCCCCAGTGGTAGTATATAGCCCCAGTAGTAGTATACAGCCCCAGTGGTAGTATATAGCCCCAGTGGTAGTATATATACAGCCCCAGTGGTAGTATATAGCCCCAGTGGTAGTATATAGCCCCAGTGGTAGTATACAGGGCCCCAGCAGGGCCCCCCTCATAATTTGGCGCCCCCACCTCAGTTTCTGGGCCCCCCCTCATGCAGCGCTGCACATATACATTACGTGTCTAGCAGCTGTTACCCTCCGGTGGCAGATCGCGGCTCCCGGCTCCGGGATACCACTGGGGCTATATACTACCACTGGGGCTGTATACTACTACTGGGGCTATATACTACCACTGGGGCTATATACTACCACTGGGGCTATATACTACCACTGGGGCTGTATATATACTACCACTGGGGCTATATACTACACTGGGGCTGTATACTACTACTGGGGCTATATACTACCACTGGGGCTATATACTACCACTGGGGCTGTATGTATACTACCACTGGGGCTATATACTACCACTGGGGCTGTATACTACCACTGGGGCTGTATATACTACTGGGGCTGCGTGTATACTACCACTGGGGCTGCTGCTGTATACTACCACTGGGGCTGCTGCTGTATACTACCACTGGGGCTGCTGCTGTATACTACCACTGGGGCTGCTGTATATACCTCTGGGGCTGCTGTATACTACCACTGGGGCTGCTGCTGTATTATACCACTGGGGCTGCTGCTGTAACACTGATGGGGCCTGTATATACCACTGGGGAGGCTGCTGTATACCACACTGCTGGGGGCTGTATACCTGTGCTGGGGTCCACCCTCGGCTTATACACGAGTCAATAAATTTTCCCAGGTTTTGGGGGCAAAAGTAGGGGGGTCGGCTTATACACGGGTCGGCTTATACACGAGTATATACGGTAATTGAAATTGAGCAAGGTCCTACTCACACTTCAACCAGAAAAATTCTCAGTTTGATTATACACTTTTTACCCTCCACCCGACCCCGGCGGTCACAGAAGCTGAAATAATTCCACTAAATTCACAAGGCTCACTAATTTTATATGATTCACAAACAAAAAATACACACATTAATATTGGGGAGTTAGATAAATCACAAAATGTATTATTAAATAGTATTGTGGAAACAAAAGAATGTTCAAATAGAATAGAGATCCCCTTATCAGATGGGGGTACACAGGAATTAACTTTGGAACAGGAAAATGGAGTAATAACGGGGTCAGCCACCCCAGAATGCACTTTAATGAACACGGTGGAAATTTATACACAGGAGTCCCAAATAGTGAGAGGGACAATAAGGGTTGAACATGATAAAAGGAGTATAAATGTGAATGAGATGTGTGAGAAAAATGAAAAAGGGGTTATGAAAGATCCTAAGGATGTTTTTGATAATTCTATCACATTAGCCACACAAATTGATGAGGCCTCAACAGTAAATACTGAGATTTTCACCCCTTTGTTAGTGGAGGAAACGGTTGTTTCCCATAATTCAGGGGGGAAAACATCACGAATGGTGAACACATCAAATATTTATGAGCTAGCCATCCCTATACGGGAAGAATTGTGTCAAGCTAGAGAATTATGTATGGAAAAAAGGGGATCAAATCAGTTGAAAGATACTAAGATAACCCAATTTTTTCAGGTGGCTTCCGGCCGCCATCCAAAAAGAAAAAGGGGAGAGGGTGTAGGAGTGGAAGAAGAATTCAAGCTAAAAGGGCAAACAAAAGAAAACCTAGTCCAGAAGAGGACAAAAATACACTAGATAATAAATTGGGAAATAGAGGTGTTTTTAACCTCTCTGGTTATACACTAAATGAGGGGGAATTGGCCTTGTTGGAGAAGGGTTTAGCTTTTTGCCAGTTTCAAAACTAAATCATTTTGATTTATATTTGGATCTAAATGAATATATTAGAAAACTAACCATTAAACGTCACTTCCTGATAGAAGAAAAAATAGGAAAGAAAAAGACAAATGAACTGTCAGAAGAAATAACCCCAGATCTCTATAAACATGTGGAGGTCACGGGTGGATCAAATAATTTTTACCCCCTTCATCATAAGGGCTCACAATTGGAGGCCTTCCAACATTTGGTTTTCAGAGAACTACGTACTGTAAAGGACTGTACAAAAAAGGATAATCTAAGTAAAAAAGAAAGGGAGGCCCTAATATCGTTAAAGAAAAATACATCCATTGTAATAAAGAATGCAGATAAAGGGGGGGGAGTGGTTGTGATGGATCGTAGCTGGTATAGGGAGGAAGGAGAGAGAATTTTGGGGGACACTGAGTATTATACAAGATTGGAAAAGGATCCCTCAATCTCAATTTTCCTGAACTATAATTCTCTGATAAAGGAAGCCTTAGTTAAGGGAATTCTAAATAAAAGAGAAAAAAAGTTTTTGGATATCCCGAGATATCGTGTCCCCCATTTTTACTTCCTCCCTAAGCTGCACAAAAATCCGACCAACCCCCGGGTCGCCCCATTATTTCAGGGGTGAACTCTATCACGGCAAATTTGTCACATTACGTGGATCTATATTTGCAAAAAATGGTAGTAGAATTGGGGTCGCACCTGAGAGATTCGTCACAATTGATACAATTATTGCCGGGCCTAAGCTTAAAAGGGGGTTGTCTACTTATGACAATGGACGTTACGGCATTATATAGTAACATTACACATGCTTTAGGTTTGAGGGCCTTACAATTTTTTTTAGGATCTGATTTAACATTACCAGAGGATCAAAAGCAATTTATTCTGCAAGCAGTTGAGTTTATTCTAAATAACAATGTGTTTACATTTGAAGGTACTCACTATCAACAAAAGAGGGGCTGTGCGATGGGGACGAGATTTGCCCCAAGTTATGCAAATCTTTTCATGGGACATTTCGAGTCCGTCCTCTTCGCACAGTCCCTCTTGGCTCAAAAGCACATTGTTTTCTATCGACGTTATATTGACGATTTATTTTACATATGGGATGGGACAGAGGAAGAAGCAATGGCATTTGTCCAGGAGTTAAATGAAAACCATTGGGGCATTCATTTTACGGCCTCAACATCTAAGACAGAAATAAATTTCTGGATTTAAGAATCAGTCTAGATGATCTGGGTAGAGTGTCTACCTCAACATATTTCAAACAGGTAGACGTGAATAGTTATTTACGTTTTGACAGTGGACACCTGCCTAGATGGTTAAAGAACATCCCATATGGCCAGTATTGGCGTATTCGGAAAAATTGCTCCAACAAGGAGGATTTTGAAAGGGAGGTTGGGGTCCTAAAGGATAGGTTTTTACAAAAAGGATATCCCAATAAGTTATTGAAAAATGCATATGACCGTACAGCACCTTTAACCCAAGAATCTTGTATTGGAAAAATTTGCAATTCAAAGAAAGAGACCAAGGATAAGAACTATAGGGATTGGAGTTTAGTTACAACTTTTAACAAATCACGTAGCAAAATACAACAGTTACTAGCTAAGCATTGGTTTATTTTAGAAGGTGACCCTATATTGACGAGCGTGCTCCCAAAAAAACCCCATATAGTGTATAGGAAAAATCGTAGTATACGAAATTGGGTTTCTCCGAGTAATATGACGCTAAACAATGAAAACGAGGAATTCGGAGTAGAGCAGGCCCAAAAGGGTTGTTTCTCCTGTAGGTCTACAGGTTGTCTTTGCTGTGGGGCAATTGAGAATGGAACCACTTCCTTCCAGTCAGTAACAACAAAAGAGTTGTTCCAGATTAACTGTAAAGTGAACTGTCAGTCAAGCTATGTGGTGTATTTATTACAATGCCCATGTGGACTTCAATATGTGGGGAGGACTATACAAAAGATGCATGCAAGGATGAATAAGCATAGATCGAACATAAAAAGTGGATATCCTCTGCATAGTGTGTCCCGACATTTTAGTCTGGTCCATTCTAAGGATCCAAGTGGCTTGAAACTTTTGATCATTGACTGGATCCCTGATAATGGGATGGATCGGTTTAGGGATTTGATAAAAAAGGAGAGCTTCTGGATTTTTAAGCTTGCCACGTTACATCCTGAAGGTTTGAACTTGATGATTGAAAATGTTCACAAATAAATTTTCCCTGAATGGTCCAATAGTCAGTGACTTTCCCTATTAGTCCAATAGTCAATGAACATCAGATTGAAATATTATGTGAATAGAAAGAAATATTTTTCCCACTTAGACTACCATAACTATTGTAATCAAATTGTAGAAATTTTATGATAATTTTATGAGGTTTTTATGAAATTTTTTAAGATACATTTTTTTATATGTGTATGAAAATAGAATTTTGAGGGAATTATTATTATTATTTATTTATTATTGATGTATATTGTAAATTATTTTGTAATTTATGAATCTTGTTGTTTTATCTATTTTATGTCTGCACAATTTTGTTTGAAGTATATTGAATACTAGTTCCACAGGGAGGATATGTTTACCTCACTGATTGATGTTTATTGATTGGTGGGATGGAGTATTTAAGTTGTCCAGGGATATACTATTAGAAATCCACCTGAGGAAGACGATAAGCCTTCGTGGAAACATGTTGTGGTGAATAAAGAGGATTCTTGATCCATAACTACCTGCCTTATCTGTGCCCCTGCGCTCGCTATAGAATAACCTTTAATTGAACATCTGTACAGCACACACATCACATCTGTACAGCATACACGTCACATCTGTACAGCACACGCCACATCTGTACAGCACACATCACATCTGTACAGCTCATACGTCACATCTGTACAGCATACACGTCACATCTGTACAGCACACACGTCACATCTGTAAGGCACACACGTCACATCTGTAAGGCACACACGTCACATATGTAGAGCGCATACATCACATCTGTACAGCGCATACGTCACATCTGTACAGCACACACGTGACATCTGTACAGCACACATGTCACATCTGTACAGCGCATTTGTCACATCTGTACAGTGCACACGTGACATCTGTACAGCACACACGTCACATCTGTACAGCGCATATGTCACATCTGTACAGTGCATACAACACATCTGTGCAGCACACATGTCACATCTGTACAGTGCATACGTCACATCTGTACAGCACTTATGTCACATCTGTAAGGCACACACGTCACATCCGTACAGCTCATCCTCACATCTGTACAGCACACACGTCACATCTGTACAGCACACATGTCACATCTGTACAGCGCATTTGTCACATCTGTACAGTGCACACGTGACATCTGTACAGCACACACGTCACATCTGTACAGCGCATATGTCACATCTGTACAGTGCATACATCACATCTGTGCAGCACACATGTCACATCTGTACAGTGCATACGTCACATCTGTACAGCGCATATGTCACATCTGTACAGCACACACGTCACATCTGTACAGCGCATATGTCACATCTGTACAGTGCATACGTCACATCTGTGCAGCACACATGTCACATCTGTACAGCACACATGTCACATCTGTACAGCGCATATGTCACATCTGTACAGCACACACAACAGCTGTACAGCATACGCGTTACATCTGTACACACACACACATCACATCTGTACAGCACACACGTCACATCTGTACTGCACGCAAGTCACATCTGCACAGCACACACATCACATCGTACAGCACACACGTCACTCTGTACAGTGCATGCGTCACATCTGTACAGCACACGCGTCACATCTGTACAGCGCATATGTCACATATGTATAGCACACTTCACATCTGTACAGCGCATATGTCACATTTTTACAGCGCATACGTCACATCTGTACAGCACACACGTCACATCTGTACAGCCGTACGTCACATCTGTACAACACAGATGTCACATCTGTACAGCACATACGTCACATCTGTACAGCACACATGTCACATCTGTACAGCACACACGTCACATCTGTACAGCGCACACATCACATATGTATAGCATACGTCACATCTGTACAGCGCATATGTCACATCTGTACAGCGCATATGTCACATCTGTATAGCACACATGTCACATCTGTACAGTGCATACGTCACATCTGAACAGCACAGACGTCACATCTGTACAGCGCACACGTCACAGCTGTACAGCCACACCCTTACATCTTTACAGCACACACGTCACATCTGTATAGCACACATGTCAGTTGTACAGCACACACGTCCCATCTGTACAGCGCGTACGTCACATCTGTACAGCACACACGTCACATCTGTACAGCACACACGTCACATCTCTACAGTACACACGTCACAGCTGTACACACGTCACAGCTGTACAGCACACATGTCACATCTGTACAGTGCACACACGTCACATCTGTACAGCATACACGTCACATCTGTACAGTGCACACGTCACTGCTGTACAGCACACACGTAACATCTTTACAGCGCACACGTCACATCTGTACAGCGCACACGTCACATCTGTACAGCGCACACGTCACATCTGTACAGCGCACACGTCACATCGTACAGCGCACATCATCTGTACAGTACATACGTCACATATGTATAGCACACGTCACATCTGTACAGCGCACATGTCACATCTGTACAGCGCATACGTCACATCTGTACAGCGCATATGTCACATCTGTACAGTGCATACGTCACATCTGTACAGCACACACGTCACATCTGTACAGTGCATACGTCACATCTGAACAGCGCACACATGTCACATCTGTACAGCGCACACGTCACATCTGTATAGCGCACACGTCACAGCTGTAAAGACACAGTAATTTACAGCAAGACATCACATCTTACAAGACACACGTTTCAAGTTGTACAGCATACACGTCACATCTGTACAGCGCATTATTCGCATCTGTACAGGCGTACGTCACATCTGTACAGCACACGTCACCTCTACAGCACACGTCACATCTCTACAGCAACACGTCACATCTGTAAGCACAAGTACATCTACAGCACATAGTCACATATTATAGCGACATCCTTCTGTACAGCCATACGTTACATCTGTACAGCACATAGTCCTGTACAGCACATGCGTCACCATCTGTACAGCCACCCACCCGCGTCACATTTGTACTAACACATGTCAAATCTGTATGCATCGTATACATCTGTACAGCCACCCGTACATCTGTACAGCGCACACATTACCTCTGTAGCGCACACTACATGATGTAGCAAACTGTAAATGTAAAGTGCATGTTATTATAAACATCCACATCCAGAAGACGGGACATAAATGGATAATACTCCACCACAGCAAGTGCCAATTATTACATTCACAAACAAGTCGGTCACAGCTAATATTTTACACAAGGAAATTCACATATACCAAATACACAGGCACATACAATTTTCTACCTTTCTGTTCTTCATGGTTTGCGTAGTAAGGTTCATGAGTTTGTGTCCCGTTTCCTCATTGCTATATCCTTTTTGGTGAGTAGCCGTGTGACAGGAAGTGGACCGTATGCTGAGCTCTCATTGGCTGCAGCGGCCATCCTCTCTGGAGAGTCCGCCTTCTTCTCCCCGCGCTTCATTCAGCGGGGGGGCCGGTGTGTAGCCTCCTAGGCGGTCTGTTATTCTGGAATGTTGCTAAAGCGGGTACCCGCGTTCGCGGTAGATGCGGTTAAAACCGATCTGCCGCACTTGCCGCATAGCTGCCGACTTTGCCGCACTTGCGGTGCGGTTGCGCGCAGGTTGGGGGTAAGTCTGCTAGGACAACCACCTGATGACCTCATACATGTTAATATGGCCTGCACCCCAGTAAACCATAGCAGCATGTTGTTGTGTGTAAGTGACTGCAGTAGAATGCGTAATGATTTTTGACATTCATGCCTGGTACTTGAGCCGTACTCCCTGTGTTGATGGGAACTTGTTGTGCTGTGCTCATCATGTATGCTCTCCCCCTCCCTTATGCACGCCCCCTCTCAGCCTGCTATAGTGCTGTGAGGCTGATTGCGTCATAAAGGGGCGGGGCTAAATCGCGGCATCACGGTAGCCCCGCCCCTTTATGACGCAATCAGCCTCACAGCACTATAGCAGGCTGAGAGGGGGCGTGCATAAGGGAGGGGGAGAGCAGACATGATGAGCACAGCACAACAAGTCCCATCACACACAGGGAGACGGCCTCAAGTACCAGGCATGTAAGTGTCTAAAATCATTATCGCACTTCTACTGCAGCCACTTAGCACACAACAACAGTGCTGCTAATGGTTTACTAGGGTGCAGGGGCACATATTAACAGTGTATGAGGGTCATCCGAGGTGGTTGGTTCCTATGCAGATTACCGCAACCGCGCCGCAACCGCGCCGCAAGGCGCACAGTGCGGCACAAGTGCGGCAGATGCAGTAGATGCGGCAGATGCGGTTTTCTCACCGCATCTGCCGCGAACGCGGGTAAGCCCGAGCCTGACTCGGGGTTAACGCTTCTGGTAGTGAATGTTAACCCCGAGTCAGGCTCGGGAATAACGCTAGGAAGGTTAAGGTAGATCTGCAGGGGAGCTTTTTAATAATACGAAAGGCCTCTTACTGATTCACTGAGATTCACCAGTTTGCCGGTCAGTAAGTCAGACCCCGACAATATACAATATTTATTAAAGTTCATGGCCCTCTCCTAGTTGTAAGGGGGTCCCCCTCCTCTCTGGTCCCTGATGCAGCTGCACTGGCTATATGTCTGCCCTTGGTTTGTGTCCACTATTGTGTGCATATGCTCAGCAGGTGTGCTTCCTACAGATATAACAATCAGGATGAATGCCTTGGCATCAATCCACACCTTAACAACCCATTGTGGAAAAAAAACATTATAGTGGGTTATTCTTTTCTTTGCAGTGAACCTCTTTGTGTCATAGTGCAGCCAGCTGCTCTTTCCTGTATAGTGAAACACACAGTATTCTGCCAGATGCCTGAAGAACATACTTTTCGCCTCAGTCTATTGACTGGGTCCTATGGTAACATTACTATACACATCAAAAACGGTTTCTGCCATATACTGTAAGAGTACATATGCAGTTTGCACTTATCTTAATATATAGTACTGTATAAGCTTATAGTGCATATCTAAGGGGTGTCCAGTGCCCTCCCGAAGGTTTCATCGTCATCTTGTCCCTGAAGACATCATATAATATACCCAGTGAAGTGAGGGTGCCGCCTGCCTGAGAATGTAGAAGAGTGTTAGAGCAGCTCTAGGAGTGAGCTTTAAAGGGGATCACCATCTGTGACAAGATAGGCCGGGAACTCAGCGTAACACATTGACCCATTGGTTCCAGCGCCACAGAGGAGAGCTAGTGTCATTCGCCAGTAAGCAAACTGTCCATAAGAAAAGTGCTGTCATGATGTTTAAGTCTTTGTGTGTTACAAAAGATAAAATGAAGTGTGCTGCCTGCTGCATGACAATGTGATGAGGGATTTGGTCGTGTTCTGCTAAACACCTCCCTCGTCACCGATACCCAATAATGTATATAAAATAAAACACACCACAGTCGTATCTTGGAGTAAAATGGCCACAGCACTTTTATTAATATTTACACCAACCAGGGGCGCGTACCACAAGGGTGACCCCCACATATAACTACCAACCGTTAATAGATCTAGTTCAGAGGCAAACCTCCCTTTTAGTTGTCTCCTGGCTGCACAATCCACAGCCCCAGGGAAAAGGGGTATTAACCCCCCACATGGTTAATACCCTAACCTTAGCAGGACCTACTCCTGCTAATTTAATTGTTGTTCCAGGAGCCACTACCCCTCATAGTGACCCCGCACACCTTACCAACCTCCCTGGCCGTTGCCCAAACCGACCCAGGGGTAGAGGTATTAACACCTCCCAGTTAATACCCCTAACCTTAGTGGGACCTACGCCCGCTAATTCCCAACCTCCCTGGCCGTTACCTCCAGCCAAGGGATAGAGGTATTAACGCCCCACGGTTAATACCCCTAACCTTAGCGGAACCTACGCCCGCAAATTCAAAACCTCCCTGGCCGTCGCCTAACCGGGCCAGGGACTGAGGTATTAACACCCCACGGTCAATACCTCCATAACCTTGGCAGGACCTACGCCTGCTAATTAACTTGCTGTTCCAGAAGCCACCATACACTAATAGTGGCTTTCACCGAAGGACATGACCAATTATCCCGCCTCTGAACCAGATCTATCCACCGCCACAGGCCCAGCTGCGTGACACCTTACGCGGCTTGGCCCCGCCACCAACCCACATTTGCTCAACACGGCTTTAATACCGTGCACCCCAATCTCACAATAAGTCCGATGACGTTACTATGAAGTGAAACATTAACTTACATCTTATTTTATTTTATTTTTAATTTTTATTTATTTATTTTTTTTAATTGCCACACTTGACACGGGACCGCTAACCGACCCAATCCCCAAAAAACATCCCCCACCGATTAATCCTGTGGCCCACTGTACGACTGTAGTACTGTGAAACCTTCCCTTCGCAGCACCCCTATGAAGCTGCCCCCACTGTGAAGTATCGGACATACTAACCACCTAAAGCCGGCCCAATTGTTAAGCAACATTCTGCAGCACCCATAAAGCTGCCACCATTGCTAAGTGTCACCCAGCAGCCCTGTATACTGCTGCAACAATGACTGAGCAGTACCTGGCCGCACCAACAGAAAGTTATACAGCAATAGGTAAACAGCGCCAGCGGTGCTCAAATAAAGCAATAAAGCTTCCACAACTGTTAGGTTGTACCAGGAGCGCAACTAAAGTATCCCCTCATTAAAAAATCCCCTATCAGCGCCTGTAGAATGCTGCAACAACCATTATGTATCACAAGCCAAGTCTTCCCCCTGATATTCCTTCCCCAGCTGCACTCAAAAGTGCCATAAATAGGACATAACACCCGCAGCACCCAAAGAAAGCTTCCATGATAATTGTCACAAGTCAGCACCCGTATACTGCTGCCAATGCTGTAACTCATCACCTGCAGCACCCATACAATGCTACAACCCCAGTTAAACCGCCAACCAGTAGCACCCAAATACTGCATAGATGTACCTGCCCCCACCAGCTGCACCCCCTAAAGCCGCCACAAGTAATACATGTTACCGAGCACCCTGAATATAAATTGCCTTCAAGGTTAACTGGTGCCCATAAGCACCATCAAAAAGCCACCACAAATGTTATCTGCTACCCAGCAGCACCAATCAAAACCTTACCAGTCACCTCGCAGCAACCACATAAAACTGCAAACTGTCCATTGTCGTCCAGCTGCAACTAACAAGCATTACCCCAACGCCTGGGTAAAACTGCTGCCACCCATATAAATCCCCGGCAAACCTGTGCCAAGCCACCACAATGTTTCCTATCCCCCAATCGTTACTGTTGAAGGATGCGATATAAGTTGGCCCCATCCGGAACTCTCCCCAAAACTGCTCCAGTGGTGGGTTTTACCAGCCCCAGCTACAAGAAGGCTGCCACAACTGTAAGGTGATACAACACCCTCAGCACCCGCTTATATCTGCAACATCCAGGTAAGCTGTACCATACCGAATGCCAATAATTACCGCTGCCGATAAAGATCATTGTATAAATCCCCACCATTAGTAAAAGTTACCTAGCAGCGGTCATCTACAGCCACCACCACTGTTAACTATCACCTTGCCGCCCCCCTATAAAGCTACCACAACCATTACGGATCACCGTGCAGCGCTCATCTGGAGCTGAAACATTGTTGTACATCACCTGTAACCCCTTTACATAGTTTCCCCTTTTCTGCGCCACTAAGCCCGCCGTACATACAATACCTGCCCAGCAGACCCACCATGTTAACCTCAAAACCATCCTTCTACCATCGGGCTTCCTCCGTCCTAAGCCATTGGGCACCTCCATCCAAACCAGCCAATAACATTCCCCTGGCCACAGCACATGTACCTACCTCTGAGCATCATACTTAATTCCCCAGTAGGACTCCACCCTAATCATCATAATCACCTCCGACTGACCTTCCGTCTAGCATATGGCCTCCAGGCCCCCACACACTCCACCATATTATCCCTCAGAATTCCCTGCTACCTTATCCTTATTATAGACACCCCTGCCCCTCAGCCTGCCCAACAGCAAGGCACGTCTCCGTTCGCATCTTCCGACCACGGAGTAATGTTTACAGAGAATAACTGACCCCATACTGCCGCCCCCTTTTTAATAGAGCAGTCACCCTATTTTCCTATACTGCCCCTAAACCCATAAACGCACCTCTCCACCAATCCTTGTCGATCCACTCTCCCAACTTGCCCACCTTGCAAATCCCATTGCCCCACCAGACCCATTCTGCCTCCATTAAAGAACCCTCTCATTACATGAAATCCACTTCAGCAATTAGCAAAACCAACCGTCTGGATACTGTGCCCCATGATTCCCTTATCACCTAGAAGGAATACACCCTCCCCTTTAACCATAGCGCCAATACAATTCCCACCCTCAAGAAAGTAAACCAACATCCATCCTTAATGAACACCCAAAGCAGCTGTATTGTTTCTAACTATGATCTACCGTTATAAGGTTGCACGAACCTTGAATCATCCCGGCCCTGCTGACCCAAACAAAAAACCAACCCCCAACTGACCCCCAAGCAAGTTCCATAAAGTACCCTCACAGACCATCCAAATGGCTGCCCCCCATAGTGAAATTTATTCTTTACCAATTCCAAAACCCCGAATAGTCAATAGTCTCAGCCACCTCAAAAGACTAAATAACCCTATCCTTCCAACCTGAGAGGACTCCACCAGAAGCCATTTCGAACCCAGGATGCTGTACCGACTTCCTAATACCCTGCATTCACAACCCCCCGGTACTCACCCGGCCACCCCAACTCTGAAATAAATGCGCCCCAGCACTGTTAACCCCCAAAGAACAACCCATCATGCCATGCTCCCCCTAATTGACCACCCAAAGCGTCCATCCTCCCCTGAGGGCCCCTAACATACTAATAAATACCCCCATCACCGAACCCGCTACTGCTAACCTGTGCACAAAAGTAAACTACTTGCCATCCCATTACCAAGCTGCATCGGAGAAGTTCTCGGATCAGCGCAGCGGAATCTTCCTGGCGTCGCTTTCCTCTCGGCAAACCAACAGACAGCGAGACACCCGGGACTCTGAACCCCTTGTGACTTAAGGGGGAACCTCGGGAGGACAAACCGCCGCCATCGGCGATCCCTCTCCTAGGTCACCGCACCCTTGGCACAAGCAGCTGTTTCACCTCCGCTGTCGTCGTTGACTGTGCCCCCTGGGCATGCGTGGCGTGACACCACCATACACCCTGGACACTCCTGAACCCCTATGTATCTGACCTCCCTGCCGACTGCAGGAGGCCGCTCACTCCTTCAGTGCCCGGCAGGTTCGGCCCCAGCCGCCAGCACCAGGGAGGTGGGGGGGGATGGGGCGTCAAATGATGTCAAGGGCGGGAACCTGCTAGATGCAGGCCCCAACGTCTCTCAGGCCGCAGCTGATCCTGGCGCTGGCTTCTCCCCTGCCAACGCAGGGAGGATCCCCCATATATCGCGATGCCGGGCCCAACCCCTGGCCGGCACATCAACGGGGGCCGCCGTACATCTGGTCTGGGGCCTGCAGGCCGCAGACCTGAAGTATGCTGTGGCGCCGGAAACGCCCACTTCCGGCCTCTGCGGCTCCGATGACGATTCCTCCCGGAGGCCAGGGAAGGGCTCCAAAAGCACCAGGACCTCCCCGGTGTCCGAAGGGTCCCCCACTGAGGGGGCCTGACTCGAAATGCGGCTCACCTCTCCACAGTAGCCGTGCATCAAGGCCCATCACGGAGGCAGCTGGTCCCCGCCGTCAGTGTGCAGCAAAGGCCTGCCAGCTGCTGTGGGACTCCATGTCCTGCAGCACCATCCACAATCCTGGATGGATGGATGGACGGTTGCAGCCTGCCTGTCTTCTGTCGGTTCCACAGCACCAGAGACCCTGCCAGCTGCTGTAGGACGCCATCTCCTGCAGCACTATCCATAATCCTGGCTGGATGGATGGATGGACGGTTGCAGTCTGCCCGTATTCTGTCGGTTTCACAGCACAAGAGACCCTGCCAGCTGCTGTGGGACGCCATCTCCTGCAGCACTATCCATAATCCTGGCTGGCTGGATGGATGGAAGGCTGCAGCCTGCCTTTCTTCAGTCGAATCCACATCACAATAGAACGTACCTCCCCCCTTCTCACTCTCTATATCCCCCCACATAAACCTGCCCCCTTATTCCTTCCACCAATCCTAACCCCTCCATGTCCACAGTGCAGTCCAGCAGCCTTAATCCCATTAACCAAATTAACCCCTTCACTCCTTACCCTCTACATTTGTCATGAGGCCCTTCTGCCTGATTTAGGCTCCCAGGGCCTTTCTTTCTGTTCACAAGTCTGGTGCCCAGTAAAAACTGCTTAGTTTTAAAGAATGTGTCTGTTTTCCTTATCTGCCATGCCTATAGGCTGGAAGGAGTACAACAGGACTGCCCTGAAGGTAACTAAAATAAAACCAGCACATACACTTATACAGAACTTTCTGTTTAATGTAGCATGCCAGGGTGAACCAATAACAGCACTAGACTATGGCAAACCCTGGTACCGTTTCCCATACAGTTGAAACCAGAAGTTTACATACACTATATAAAATGACGCATATGCATGTTTTTCTCACTATCTGACATGAAATCAAATTAAACCTTTCCTGTTGCAGGTGATTTAGGATTACTATAATCTATATACATAATCGCACTGTCCTGTCATTAACTTCCATCTGGTTGTCCCTGTATCACCCACCCGTGGCAGCAATATTTGCATACCAAATTGATGGGTGTGCAAACATGGCACCCACTAGCAGTTGTGACCCATCGTGCAGTAACATTAGTTCGCCCCCCGAAACCAATGGACACATCGTCTCTGCTCCTTGCCGCCATTGCCAAACCTCACCGATGCACACAACGCCACCTCAGTAACTGGTCATGCACATACTTGATGCACATACCCAGTTACTCATGAAACTGCGGCCTGCGCATCCCTGTTGCACACAGGTGCAGGTACTATGACCACCGCCATCTTTGGACACCAATGCTAATTGCACAGTGTGGCGCCCCTCTGGGTAAACCGCCAGCAGAGGTACTGTGTGGCACCCTATGGTTCAGCTACCACAGGAACACCCGGTGCAGGGAGGGATTTCCACATCAGTAAACTTGCATGCAACGCCTTCCACCCCAGACCTGAAGGGGGAGCTCTACTTGCCGACCTCAGGCAAGGTCCCCTATAAATTCAGGCCTGAGGGAGGAGTTGGGCAGTGCAGTTCCAGGGAAGACTAAGAAGGCATCAGGCTAACGGAGCCGCGCTAGGCCTGTGCCAGTGAGGAAGCCTAGCCAGTGTAAGGGACCCAAGAGAGAGGGTCTGATGCAAGGTGTACCAGAGACAGAGTGGTGGCAGAGGAACCATACCGGTTCACCCCAGGTAAGAAACCAACACAACCCGGACACTGGGGTCAGAGTCTGCAAGGGTCCAGTTAGCGCAGCAAAGAATATCGGAGGACCAGGGAGACTTCAGTCTCCTGGCAGACACTTGTAGCACAGCAATCAACAGAGCCAAGGACCGCAGAGGAGTAGCGGTGCCCAAAAGAAGGTTCTCACAGCCTGCTATACAAGTGATGGACACAGGAGAGGTCAGGGCCCGGATTCAGACAGGCCAGGACTAAAGCACACGCACACAGAAACAAGGAGGCTTCACTAGAGATGAGCGAGTACTAAAATGCTTGGCTGCTTGAAGCTCGGGCCGAGCATCCCAAGATACTCGTGTACTCGGCCCGAGCACCGAGCCCAATGTTATCCTATGGGAGACCCGAGTATTTTTCTGGCATGACCCCCGGCAGCATGGAAAAACCCTAAAAATGTCACAAAAGTATCAGAACAGTGCTCAAATGACATGGGAACAGCATGGGGAAGACCCCTATAAGCATTTCAGACTCCAAGGTCACTGCTGTGAACAATGTTGTTAGACTATTACGCCACTTTTACGGACTGTCAAGAAAACGTTACAAAATGAAACCAAAATGGATTTTCATGGAAAAAATATTAAGAGCTCATACCCACTTGTGAGACAGAGTTGGTGTATGTTAGTTTTTTGGATTCTATCAAAGATTTAAAATAAAAAAATTGTATGGCACTCCCATGTCCCTGGGAAGAGACGTAAATGAAGGACTCTTTAAATAATGTGCCCATTATAAGGAAGTTTGTCTTTTGTAGTTTTGCCCTAGGCAGGGAAGCCAAAAATTGTGTGGCACACCCATGCCCCTGGGAAGAGACGTACATGAAGGCCTCTTTTAATATTGTGCCCATTGTAAGGAAGTGGGTCTTTTGTAAGATTGCCCTAGGCAGGGCAGCCAAAACTTGGGAGGCACCAAGATGCCCCTGGATAGAGGCGTGCATGAGGGCCTCTTTTAATATTGTGCCCATTATAAGGAAGTGGGTCTTTTGTAGTATTGTCCTAGGCAGGAAAGCCAAAAATTGTGTGGCACTCCGATGCCCCTGGGAAGAGACGTACATGAAGGCCTCTTTAAATAATTTGCCCATTATAAGGAAGTGGGTCATTTGTAGTATTGCCCTAGGCAGGGAAGCCAAAAGTTGGAGGCACTGCAATGCCCCTGGATGGAGGCGTGCATGAGGGCCTCTTTAAATAATGTGCCCATTTTAAGGAAGTATAAAACAAAGGGAAAATGGAAACTGGAGTTTATGAGCGCTAAGGCACAAAGCAAATGGAACGTATTAGCAGATTTTCAAACCTTTTATTATTAGCTCCTTGTATGGGCCACAACGCGTTTCAATAGCACGCAGGCTATCTTAATCAGGTGATAAAAGGAATTGGGCTCAGGAAGTGACATTTATAGGGTCCAGATTACAATAATTGGATAGCTCATTAATGACATCATGGCAAATCATTAACCCTACATAAACCTAAAAAGATCACTTGTATGACAATCTTCAGATGAAAAAGGTGAATTACTATATGAAGCAGGACGACAATTAAAATTGTTGGAAAACATATAACATAACCTGTTGAATATAAAATATACACTCATGTGTGTTAATAAAAGTAACAACCCATACAATAAATACAAAAATACATACATATTCATGAATAATTATACATATAAAATACAAATATAAAAACCAAATTTTGTGGCTACATGAAAAAATCAATAAAATCAATATAAAAAGGAGCCATAATAGCCAGATTTCTAAAAGATATATGTATATATAAAGATAAAACTATAAAATCGATGTATAAAAAAACCTACCTTCACTGTAGAGTAATGAAATGAAAACATAATTATGTAGCATGGTGGCTCAAGTGGATAGCACCACAGCCCCTGCAGCATTAAGGTCCTGAGGCCCTGGGTTCAACTCCCACCAAGGATAACACCCACAAGGAGCCAATGTGCTCCCGGCATCTGCATGAGTCTCCTCCAGGCATCCCAGCCCCCCCACACTGCAAACACACACTGACAGGATGTCCAGACTGCAAGCCTCGACAGGGACAGTGCCACCAATTCATGCAAAATGCCATGGAATCAACAGTGCCACACAAGTCAAGCAAACATGAAATTGCCATTATTAGTGTTTGGCCACATTCTCGATAGTAAGATTATGACCCTCTGGTGCTAAAGTACCCAATTTAAAAATCCAGTAGCTATCTTTTCTAATCAGTCTAGTTAGACGGTCCGGTTCTTTTCCTTCTATATGGTCAATAATGATCAGGGACATTAGGATCCCTATGATGCACGGCATTAATATTAAAATGTTTCGATAAACTGTGTAGTTAATATCCGTTTCTAATATTTTGGTTGTGTTTGTTGAGGCGCGCGTGCATGGTTTGCACAGTGTGGCCCACATACTGGAAGCCGCACGTGCATTCCAAAAGATAGACCACGTAGGTGGATTGGCAGGTCAACCTGTATTTAATGGGGAAAACCTCACCCGTGGTTCTAGATGTAAAATTCAAAGCCCATCAACTACAATGTGGCAACAGAGGCACTTTGGGACATGGCACTGATAGCAACCCAATTTATCATTGTTAGCCATTTTGACCACAATTCTCTTTGGAGCCTTATTACTAGGTGCCACAAAATTCTGCAGATTCCTGTTTCTCCTATAAATAACCACTGGTTTGTCAGGAAGGTGGTTAGATAATACAGGATCACCTTTTAATATGAACCAATATTTGTTCAAAAGTTTCTGTATGATAGCCCGAGATTGGCAAAAGGTAGTTATTAGACTCCATTTTGCAAAATCTTTAGATCTATTATTAGATGATCTGGAGTCAAGTACTTTTTGGAAACACGACTCCTGGGTGAGGCACTTGGTATTGTTAAAAGCATCCTGGAGGAGTCTCCTCGGATATCCTTTTTCAAGGAACCTCTTTTTAAAAATCCGAGATTCCATTCTGAAATCAGAATCACGTGTGCAATTTTTCCGCAGCCTCCAGTATTGGCCGTATGGTACATTAAGAATCCAACTGGGGTGGTGCCCACTGTCAAACGTTAAATAGCTGTTGACATCAACAGACTTAAAAAAAGTTGACGTGAACACTCTCCCCGTGTCATCAAATTGCACCAACAAGTCCAAATACTGGAGGGCCACGGAAGAGAATGAGGCTGTGAAGGACAAATCCCATTGATTCATATTAAGTTCTTCTATAAATAATAGAGCCTCAGCCTCGGTACCATCCCACAGAAATATGAGGTCATCAATGTAGCGTCGATATTGAACAATATGGTTGCCACCAAGAGTGGATTGCGCGATGAGGACGGACTCGAAGATGCCCATAAACAGATTAGCGTAACTAGGCGCAAATCTCGTCCCCATCGCGCAGCCCTTTAGTTGAAGATAAAAGGATCCCTCAAACGAAAAAACATTATTTTCTAAGATAAAGACTTTAGAAGTCAAAAGAAATTATTTTTGCTCTGGCGGTAAAATGTCATCCTCAGATAAATAAGTTTTCACAGCTTTGAGGCCAAGTACATGGGATATGTTGCTGTATAAGGCCATAACATCTAGGGTAAGGAGAAGTCTGCCTGTTTTTGGAAGCACCATCTTCAATTCATTAATTAATTGAGTGGAATCCTTAAGATAAGATGGTAACTGAACAACTTATTTCTGTAAATACAGATCTACATAGTGTAATAAGTTACATGTAATGGAGCCCACCCTCGAGATAATGGGGTGGCCGGGAGGGTTCGTTGGATCCTTATGTAGCTTAGGAAGGACATAAGAGTATGGCACTCTATATTGGGGAATATCAAGGAAGCTTTTCTCTTTTTTTATTGAGAAGACCTGTTGTGTACGCATTTCAATTAAAAAAAATTGAAATAGATGGATCCTGCTCAAGGATCTCATAGTAATCTGGATCACCAAGAATTCTCCTCCCTTCTCCAACATACCAGTCCCTATTCATTAGTACAATGCTTTATCTGCATTTTTTATTATCAAGTTTTCATTCTCCCTAAGGGAAATAATAGCTTTTCTCTCCCCTGGTGTTAAATTATCCTTTCTCCTGGGAAGATTAAGAGAATGGAGTTCTTTAAGTACCATTTGTTGAAAGGTTTCAACATGGGAGCCCTTGTGAGGTAAAGGGTAGAATTTACTAGAATGGTTTTTTAATTCCGCATGGGCAAAGTTCTTCTCTGGTAATACGGAGGTAGATGACTCCGTCTCCAGGCCCGGACTGATAGGCGGGAGGGGTGGGACTTTTCCAGAGGGGCCGCCCACTGGTGGGCTGCGTGGGCCGCCCGCTCCTCCAGCCGCAGGTCTGCTACTTTAGGCATCTGCCGCCGAGCGGACGCGGCATTAAAGGGGTGGGGCCACGGATGTGAAGGGACGGGGCATTTTCCCAAAGCAGGGCCCCACTTTGACCAATCAGGATCGACAGGTCACTATCTTCATCACATTCGAGATCCCTCCCTGAGCCGATCATGTGACCTCTGTTGCCTCCCCTCCATGTGACATCTTCACAGGTCCTGCTATATGTGAGTTATTCCATTATCTGTGTCTTTCTTTCTTTCTCTTTCTTTCTTTCTTTCTTTCTTTCTTTGTCTGTCTGCGTGTCTGTCTCTAAAGAATGCTAAACTTTATATACAGGTCCACACTACATGCTGCATTAGTGTGCCTATGTGGAGCCCACTGGGAAGGGGTACTCGGTACTGGACCGGGTTGCTGCTGGGAATGTCACGGAAGGCCTGGTCCGGACCGTGTCCCGGGTTCCGCAAGTAAAAGGGGGTTATTTACAAGGGATAAATGTTTGTCGTGACGCCACCCACGGTGTGTGGTCAGCTTAGATGGAACGGCTCTCCGTAGGTAGAGGCTGGTTCCCCGGGGCAGTGGTAATTAGAGTCTATGGTGGATGTGATAGAGGTGGTAATAAAGGGATTGATAGTGGAGACGGGTTCAAGGATCACACACTCACGTTTCTAGGCCTGGAATCAGTGAGCGGACTGTAGAGAAGCCTGATGCAGCTCCTTTACACTACAGTCTCCCTCAGTTCTCCCAGGAACTGGACTCTTCACAGTACTGCCTCGTACTGAACTCTCTAAAGACTAGACTAACTACTTCCTCTTGACTCTGAGTATATAAGGGAGCTGGTTTAGCTCCCCCTCCTGGCCCAGAGGTGCTAGTGTCAGTGTGTTGTGGGGAGGGAATCCTTGTGATGTTACTGTGGCACATTAACCCCTGGGGTGCCACATTCCCCCTTAGTTAAAGACAGTACTCCGGGACTGTGGAAAAACAAGTAAACAAACAATTAATACAATTAATATTTACAGAGACTTAAAAGTAAAAAGTACAAAAATCACTAATATTTGAAAAGAGTCCAAAAAATTCAAAAAGCAGTCTTTCCGGGGGTTTAGTCCATCGCCTCCGGGCTGATAAATATATACAAGAGAGTTCTTACCACAACCAGTCCATGGTATATATGGTCCATAAGTAAACAAGAAAAGTTCAAAGTTCATACAGGATAGTCTCAGTAGGTACTGGGCTTTTTTAACGTTGCATTAACTATGTACATTTTTCCACAGGCGTTTCTGCTTAGGAGGCCTGGATTCGCTACACCACCCCCAGGCACTTGCTTTCCCTAACTTAATGTGCATGGGGGTCAATCCAGTTCCTCCACCCTCTTGGACACGGTCTACCGGGTTCAACTTACATTTACACAAACATATTTACACTTTACAGTTAATGACATTTTACTCTTTGTACCTAGCCGGTAACTGACCTTGGGTACTATGCTCTGATCTGCGTAAAACGGGTATACTACTTGCATGTGGGCTATTGGTGTTGGTGGGCATGTACCTCTTTGTAGTGTTTGGTACTGTAGCAGATGGGGGTCTGACTGCAGGACTGGCAAGCTCACTGGGACCAGGAATTTGTTCTTCCTCCACGGGTTCTACTTCCAGTTCTTCAAGTCTTGGGAATTCTTATGGTAATACTGGTTCTGGTGTTGGTTCCACCATTGAAGGGAAAGCAATCATTGGTACTACAACTGCTCCGTAGTAATTTGGCCATGTTTTTGGGAAATCTCCTAGAACTGTATGGAATACCTCTTCTTCTTTGACAGGTTGGACCTGCACGGGTACTGTTACTTCAGGTGCCTTCAGAGTTTCAGGACATGGTTTGAGCTGATCTCGGGATACAATTGCTGAAGTTCTTCCCTCGTCTTTACTTATCAGAGACGTTTTAGCATTGTTTAGGTTAGATGGTAAGACTGTGTATGGGATGGTTTCCCATTGATTATCCAATTTGTTAGAGCGTCTCTTTCTCTTGAGGACTTGCTCACCAGGTTGTAATGGCGTTGCTTGAGCACGTTTGTTAAAGGTTTTCCCTTGTCTTGCTCTAGCTTGCTGAAGATTTTTCTCTACACACTCTTGTACTTGATGATACTGTTGTTGACGTAGGGTATCCCAATCTGATTCTTCCACTTCTGTGTCTGGTTTTCAATTCCCATTTCTAAATCAATTGGTAGCTTACCGGGTCTTGCACGCATAAGGTAGGCTGGAGCGCAGTTTGTAGAACTCACTGGAACATGGTTGTATAAGTCTATCAAATCGGGTAATTTATCTGGCCACTGATTTCTTTCTGACTCTAGTAATGTCTTCAACAGGTCGATTATAATATGGTTCATCATTTCACATAAGCCATTTGTTTGGGGATGGTACATTGTTGTGCGGATTTTCTTACAGCCGTACATACTACAGAATTCCTGGAAAATCTCTGATTCAAAAGCTGGACCTTGGTCTGCAAGGACTTGTTCTGGGTAACCATGCGGTCTACAGAAATGTGTCTGGAATGCTTTTGCTGCCGTCTTCGCTGTTAAGTCTTTGACGGATACCACCACTAAGAAGCGTGAGTAATGGTCCACGATGGTTAAGGCATAGACATAGCCTGACTGGCTTGGTGACAACTTGACGTGGTCTAACGCGACTAGCTCGAGTGGTTGCTTGGTTACTATGGACTGGAGTGGAGCTTTCTGTGGATCTTTCCTTCTGAGGTTGCACGTGCCACATCTTCTGCACCAAACTTCAATTGACTTTCTCATGCCAACCCAATATAATCTCTCTCTCATGAGTGCTTCCAACTTCTTCCATCCAAAATGACCTGCACCATCGTGGAAGGCTTCTAAGACCATTCTGATGTCTTGCTTGGGTACGATTATCTGCCAGACCAGTTCATGTGTTTTGGGATTGGTATGCCTTCTGCAGAGCTTCCCTTGATACAGGAACAACTTACCTCTCTCTTTCCAGAGCTGTTGGGTCTCAGCTGGGGCATTCTGATTAGGGTACGCACCTGTTTGTGTAAGCAGTTCTTTCACTAACTTCACAGCTGGATCAGTATCTTGGGTGTCAGCCCATCCATGGTGTGCTAACCGGTTGAGATTTGCCTTTTGTTCTCTTTGGTAGATGCCGGGTTGATACTCGTCTACCTTTGAACGATGAAAGGCCGGTAGTTCAATTTCTTCCAACTCTTCCGGTTCCTCTTCCACGTCTTCCAGGTGTGGCATCCGAGATAAGGCATCTGCGTTCCCGTTCTTGCGGCTTGCCCTATATTTGATGACAAAATTGTAGTTAGATAGCCGGACTATCCATCGCTGCTCCAAAGCACCTAATTTTGCAGAATCCAAGTGGGTCAACGGGTTGTTATCCGTGTAGATGGTGAATTCTGCAGCTGCCAAGTAGTGCTTGAAACGTTCAGTCACAGCCCAAACTGCTGCCAGTAGTTCCAACTTGAAGGAGCTGTAATTCTCTGGATTTCTTTCTGTAGGCCGGAGCTTCCTGCTTGCAAAGGCAATAACTCTTTCTTTGCCTCCTTGCTTCTGTGACAATACTGCTCCTAGTCCAACGTTGCTGGCATCCGTGTATAGAATTAATGGTTGATGGTAATCAGGGTATGCCAGGATCTCTTCTCCCGTCAGTGCACATTTCAGCTTGTTGAAGGAGTCTTCCTTCTCTTCACTCCACTGGAAAGGAGGATTACGGGTTGAGGACCTTCTTGACTGTCCTACCAGGATGTCTTGCAGGGGAGCTGCTAGCTTCGTGAATCCTCTGATAAATCTTCTATAATAGCCTACCAGGCCCAGGAATTGCCTCACTTCTTTCACGTTTGTAGGTCTTGGCCAATCCCTTATCACTGTGACTTTATCAGAATCCGGTGCTACTCCCTCTGAACTCACGACATGTCCCAGGTACTGTACCTTTGGTTTGAGAAGGTGGCATTTGGATGGCTTGATTTTCATGCCATATCCGGATAAGGCTTCAAACACTTCTGCCAGGTCTTGTAGATGTTGCTCATTCGTTTTGGAGTAGACTATGACGTCATCTAGGTATAGGAGGACAGTTTCAAAGTTCTTATGTCCTAAGCAGCTTTCCATCAGGCGTTGAAAGGTACCGGGTGCGTTGCAGAGTCCAAACGGCATACAATTGAACTCACAGAGGCCCATCGGCATAGTAAACGCTGTCTTCTCCTTGTCGGCCTCGGCTACAGGAACCTGCCAGTACCCACTAGTCAGATCAAGGGTGGAAAAGTAGTTAGCAGATTTTAATGCAGCTAATGACTCCTCAATCCTAGGTAATGGGTATGCGTCCTTATGTGTGATGCGATTAATCTGCCGGTAATCTACGCCCATTCTCATGATCCCATCCTCCTTTTTAACTAACACTAGAGGTGCTGCCCAGGGGCTGCAACTCTCTCTTATTACCCCTGCAGATTTCATTTCTTTGAGCATGTCATTGGTGGTTTGGTAGTGAGCGGGTGGTAATGGTCTATGTGGAGACCCGGGGGTCAGTGGGTGCTCTCGTCCGCAGGCCCAGCCACCTTTACAAAGACAACGTGGACCAGGGCTCATCCCCAACTGAACGCCCGAGCTCCTTAACTACTCAGACAACACAGGGTCAGGGAATCACAATATTAAGGCTTTATTGGATCCCCAAACAGTTAACAGCATATAACGCATAACCAAGCACAACACATAAATGTAACAGGCAACAGAGTCTCACCCTTCCGCTGGCTCACCAGGGTTTAGAATATAGCACAGCAAAGTCTGTAGCCAGGTGACTGTATCATCCCAACCTGGGTTGCTTCCTTGTCCTTATGCAGTCTTTATCACAGCCGAATCCGATAATCCGATACTGAAGTCCTTGTGGTTCTTTAGTCCGTGTTCTGATCCCCTTGGTCGGCACCGAACTGCCTAGGCCTGGGGTTATGGCTCGCTAATCGGACCCGAAGACCCTAGATTAGCTGCCTGTATCCAATCTTCAATCTCCAATCTGCTGGTCAAAGTGAACAGTCCTCCTTATATACTTATATATTACTAGCCCATATGTCCATTGTAAAGTCAGTTGGAGCACTAGTAATGTCTGAATCAGCCCAGTACCTTTTATATAGAACATGTGGAATCGATGTTACTTGGGACCCGGTATCCAACAAGGCACTAAAGGGAATGCCATCTAACACCCAACGGTGGCAAATGGGCTGTCCATCCGGTTGATAGCGATCGATGGGTCGTCCTCTTGTTGCTTGATATCTTCTGGGCCTCATCCACGGGACATCCTCTCTGCTGGTTGCCAACTCGATTTTGGGTGCAGGCTTGGATCCTCGCAGCTCCTTGATGACGTTAGCCATAGAGATAACGGTGTCTGTCAGGGTATCTAGCTTTTGATTTAGGGCCTCATTAGAGATTGGTTTCCTAGTTTCAGCAGCAGTTGCTTACATGGCAGATGTTGCTGGCGCTGCCGATTGCTGAGGTGCTGCTGCAGGGTCCGGTGTAGATTATAGATCCCGGGGCTCTTCTAGCTGCTGCAGACGAATGGCTCTGTCTTTCAACTCAGCAAATGTCATGTTAGGGTTCTGAAGAAGTATCATACTCAGCTGTCCTGGGAAGGGGATAGGAGGCCCTCTATGAATTGGTCAAGTAGCATTTTATCAGCTCCCGAGGCTAAAGCAGGTTCTGCCAGTTTAAGGGTTTTGAGTGCTTCCTGCAGATTCAAGGCATAGTCATTAAGCGTATTAGGCTCACCGGAGTATTTGGGCAGCTACATTGCCCCTGGAGTATACGGCATTAGGAACGGCATGATAGGTGCTGCTTCTTGCACTGCTGCACCGCGGGGTGCTATCGCTTGATCCAGCGCTGAAGCTCCACCGAAGCTCCACCGGCTGCTTCGTCGCCGCTTTGCACAGCTGGCTGCGACATCCTGTGCCCCCTTAGTTAACGTTCGCCCTCCTGTCTTCCGCTTCCATCCGGATGTCTCTTGTAGGTTCCACGGTGCACCACGGATCTTCTTCCCCGCCGGATGTCGTCAGCACCAGGGAGGAGGCTGGATTCGCGCCACTGCAGGGTACCGCCCCCTTCCTTTCCCGCGCGCCGCACGTTGTAAAATGACGGATTTCCAAAAAAACTGTTCTGATAGCGCAGCTTAATAACAGTTTTTACACAAATCACAGCACACAATGCCCGTTTTACCGGGCACGGTAGATCCTGTTTGTGATGCCAGGTTGTGGAGTCCACTGGGACGGGGTACTTGGTACCGGACCGGGTTGTTGCTGGGGATGTCACGGAAGGCCTGGTCCGGACCGTGTCCCAGGTTCCGCAAGTATAAGGGGGGTATTTACAAGGGATCAATGTTTGTCATGATGCCACCCACGGTGTGTGGTCAGTAATGGGACCACCGCTGTTGCAGAACCTCCGGGGATGATGTTGGGCAGCTTAGATGGAACGGCTCTCCGTAGGTAGAGGCTGGTTCCCCGGGGCAGTGGTAATTAGAGTCTATGGTGGATGTGATAGAGGTGGTAATAAAGGGATTGATAGTGGAGACGGGTTCAAGGATCACACACTCACGTTTCTGCAGTTTTCCAAAGCTTTACTGCAGATGTTGTAGCAGATTGTCCACGGAGTCTGTACTGTGGCCGGGTTGCTCCCACCCTGTCCGGGTCCTCAGCTTCCTCCTGCTGCACTGTGTGTGTGTGGCCCTGTTGCTGCTTCTAGCTGAGCTGCTGGCACTGTCTCTCTCCTCACAGGTACCCCTTGGCTAGGCAACTTGAGTTTTCCGTGTGCTACTGACCCCGCCGTGTTGCTTTGCTCTGGTACAGTACTAGAAACTCCCCTATTCCTGGATTTACTGTGCTGTGTGTGTCAGTCACAGTCTCGTATCCAGTGTCCGTTCTGTGCGCTCCTCTGGGGCGAGTGGTGGTGGCACTCAGTCTCCCAGATGTGTTCCTCTGTCTTCAATTCTCCTTCCCTCAGACCCTGGCTAGGCCTGGAATCAGTGAGCGGACTGTAGAGAAGACTGATGCAGCTCCTTTACACTACAGTCTCCCTCAGTTCTCCCAGGAACTGGACTCTTCACACTACTGCATTGTACTGAACTCTCTAAAGACTAGACTAACTACTTCCTCTTGACCCGGAGAATATAAGGGAGCTGGTTTAGCTCCCCCTCCTGGCCCAGAGGTGCTAGTGTCAGTGTGTTGTGGGGAGGGAACCCGTGTGATGTTACTGTGGCACATTAACCCCTGGGGTGCCACAACTATATACTGTATGTAGTGTGGACCAGCATATACAGTATAGTGCTGTGTATGCAAGATTTACACCAGCACTCTCAGATGTGCATAGAGTCCGCAGTCTGTACTGTGCACACAGCGGCTAGTCTGCACTGTGCACACAGTGACCAGTCTTCAATGTGCACGCAGCAGCCAGTCTGCAGTCTGCATGCAGCAGCCAGTCTGCACTGTGCGCGCAGCAGTCAGTCTGCACGTTGCACGCAGCGGCCAGTCTGCACTGTGCACGCAGCGGGCCAGTCTGCACGGTGCACACAGCGGCCAGTCTGCACTGTGCACACAGCGGCCAGTCTGCACTGTGCACGCAGCGGCCAGTCTGCACTGTGCAAGCAGCGGCCAGTCTGCACTGGGCACGCAGCGGCCAGTCTGCACTGGGCACGCAGCGGCCAGTCTGCAGTGCGCACGCAGCGGCCAGTCTGCAGTGCGCACGCAGCGGCCAGTCTGTACTGCGTACGCAGCGGCCAGTCTGCCGTGCGTACACAGCGGCCAGTGTGCAGTGCACACACAGCGGGCAGCTTGCAATGTGCACACAGCGGGCAGTCTGCCTGCAGTCTGCAACGTGCATATAGCGGGCAGTTTGTAATGTGTTTACGGCCCACAGTCTGTAATGTGTATACTGCCCTCAGTCTGTAATGTGTATACAGCCCGCAGTCTCTAATGTGTATACAGTGGGTAGTCTGTGTTCTGTATATGGCCCGCAGTCTGTAATGTGCAGCAGCGGAAGGTTTTTCTGCTGGCAGAGTTCGCTCTCTGTTCTTCCCAGTGCTTCCATGGATTCTGTTCCTCTCGACGCCCAGCACTGGACTTTCTGCCTCCATCTTTAATCTTTACCCATCTTTGGGATCTGGCTGAGTCTTGGCTATATATACACCACAGTCTCCTATCTATATAGCACAGACTCCTGGGTATAATTCTCCTGTCCTGTATACTGGGTGTAATCCTCAGTATCTGTATTATTCTGTATATATATACACTGCACAGTACCACTTCTCCTGTCCTATATACTGGGTGTAATCTTCAGGATCTGTATTATTCTGTATATATACACTGCACAGCACCACTTCTCCTGTCCTGTATACTGGGTGTAATCCTCAGTATGATATTATTCTGTATATATACACTGCACAGTACCACTTCTCCTGTCCTGTATACTGGGTGTAATCCTCAGTATCTGTATTATTCTGTATATATACACTGCACAGTACCACTTCCCCTGTCCTGTATATTGGGTGTAATCCTCAGTATCTGTATTATTCTGTATATATACACTGCACAGTACACATCTCCTGTTCTGTATACTGGGTGTAATCCTCAGTATCTGTATTATTATGTATATACACACTGCACAGTACCACTTCTCCTGTCAGGTATACTCGGTGTAATCCTCATCTGAATTATTGTGTGTGTATATATATATATATATATATGTATATATATATATATATATATATATATATATATATATATATATTGCACAGTACCCCTACTCCTGTCCTGTTGTCAGAGGTGGCATTGGACTTTGATTTTCAGCATATAACTGTTGTTTAAATTAATTATTCCCAATATGGAGTCATCACTTCTCTTCTGTATAGGTGATGACTTTCCCTTCACTCTGGATCTGACCGCTGGGACCCCACAATCCTGAGAAACGTGGCTTTGAAGAGTACCATCTAAATGGAGCTGCGGTTGATTTCCCTTTGCTGCGCCATTCACATATGGGTCTACAGATAACTCATTTGAGAAAGTGATGAGGCCATGACAATGTAAAAACTAAATTCACTGATCAGGACTGATGGGTGATATAGTATGTGGGCTGGTGGGGCTTGTTTTCCAGGGCTGCTTTTTGGTCCCAGTCCGGCCCTGCTCCGTCTCAATACTTGACTTAATAGTTATAGAAGTTGATGGATCCAGAGATTTATTCCTTTCTTCCAAAATAAAGTGCCATTGCACAGTGATTTTTCTGAACATATCATTCAGATCCAAATAAAGTGAAAAGGGACCCAAAGACGAAACCGGACAAAAGGATAATCCACGTTCTAATAGTGATATTTCATCACTACTAAGAACGTGATCTGATAAGTTAAAAATCCCTGTACTCTTGGAATTCATTTGCGAACCCGATATAATAGACCTCTGAACTATAGGGCCTTTGATTTCTTTTGAGTCAGCTCCAGAATGGAGGTGGGAAAGTCTGCCAGATCTGCCCCCTCCTCTGCATCCCCGCTTCCTCTTTTTCGCTTTGGATGGCGTCCTGGAACCAATTGAAAAAATTGAGTGATCTTAGAATCCCGGAGTATGGGGTTTGTGTTAGAATTGGAACCCCGAAAGTTAGTGGTATTTTGCTGAGCCAATGGTGATATGGAGATTGACCTATTTGGAGGTGAAATCAATTCAACGCTGGAGGACTCACTAATTGTAGGTAAGATCTCCAACGTTGAGTTTATGTTCAATGTCTGGGCAGTTTGACTTAACCCATCCCCTACTGTTTGCAGTACCTTTGGTGTAGGTTTAATAGTCTCCAACTGAATACCATCAAACCTGTCAAGAACATAGTCATTCCCAAAATAAACTTTTTGACCCGTACCCTGATCTACATTCAGCAATGTTCCAGATCCTGGTGGTGTGGAAAAGACGGTATTTGTCCCGTGTTCTATTGGGAGTTGTCATAGTGCTTCTTCATGAATGGTGAGATCAGACAAATTACAAGATCTAGTGGTTACCCCAATTTGTGTTGATGTGACTATTAGTGAACTATCCGTGTGTAGGCTAGGATAAATAGGGTTCAAGCAATTCCCAACCTCTCATATTATAGGGTCTTGAATAGTGATGGGCGAGTCCTAAATTACTCGGAATCGCTTGACTCCAGTGAGTCCGAGCCGGGACTCGCAACTCGTTGCGAGTCTAGCGAGTCCAATGTTAATGAATGGGGAAGCGAGTAATAGCGAGTAATGTGCGATTTACAAATCGCAGATGTGTCTCGGAAGCTTCAGGTTCTATCTGCTACAATAGCTAAATCATGTTTAAAATACCAGCCGCTGTCACAGCACAGTTAACTCTCTGCTTACCGGCGCTGCAGTGATCGGTAAGCAGGGAGTTAAATCCAGCAGTTTATGAATGAGTCGGCTTTGTGCTGTCGGCACTGCTTAATGCTCACAGCCTCACTGACTCATCACACAGCAGGGGAGCACATTTCCGCCCCCTGTGGTGTGATGTGTGATGTAGCAGAGCTGAATGAGTTCAACAAGAAGAAGAAGGAAGACAGAAGACAGAAGAGAGAAGAAAGAAGAGAGAAGACCTGGGTCTTTGGAGGGATATGTGGTGGTAATAAAGTTGGAGTCCCTAATGGTGTCTGTGTCCTTATTTTTAATAAATAATTTTTCTCTGTGTGGTGTTTTTTTTAACCCTTTATTGGAGATTCTTAGTGGCCGGGTCAAACCTGGCCTGACATTAAGAATCTCGGGCTTAATACCAGCTTGTATAACAAAGCTGGTATTAACCCCTTTGTTACCCAGCGTGCCACCGCAATCCGGAAGAGGATTTTTTTAATTAAAGATGGAGTCCCTAATGGCTTTTTTTTTTTATTTCTAATAAAAATTTTTCTCTGTGTTGTGTTTTTGTTTAAACAATTTAATAGAAATTCATGGCGGTCATGTCTAATATTGGCGTGACCGCCATAAATTTCGGACTTAGGGCCAGCTGATAATACAAAGCAGGCCCTAACCTCTTTATTACCCAGCGTGCCACCGCCACCAGGGCCGCTGGAAGAGTGGGGTTCAGCGCCAGAGGATGGCGCTTCAATGAACACGCCATCTGCTGGGGCGGCTGCGGGCTGCAATTTGCAGCGGGGGGTGCACAGAAAGCTTGGGCCTCCCTGCGCTGCGTATTCCAGCCCCCAGCTGCTTAGCTGTACCTGGCTAGACATAGAAATTGCGCGGAGCCCCACGCATTTTTTTTTTTATTATTTCATGAAATTCATGAAATAATAAAAAAAAGGGCTCCCCTATATTCTTGTGTCTGGCCAGGTACAAATAGGCACCTGGGGGTTGAGGGCAACCCGTCGCTGCCTGCTGGATCCGGCTGGTTCCAGAAATACGGCAAAGCCCACGTCAAATTTTTTTCTGACAAATCCATAAAACAATATAACTAAAAGGGAAAGCATTTTTACTAACCCCTGGACCATGGGCGAGGGGTTAATAAAGATGCAGTCCCTTTTTTAGGATTGTTTTATTGATTTTTCAGAAAAAAAATGACGTGGGCTTCGCCGTATTTCTGGAACCAGCCGGATCCAGCAGGCAGCGACGGGTTGCCCACAACCCCCAGGTGCCTATTTGTACCTGGCCAGACACAAGAATATAGGGGAGCCCTTTTTTATTATTTCATGAAATAATAAAAAAAAAATGCGTGGGGCTCCGCGCAATTTCTATGTCTAGCCAGGTACAGCTAAGCAGCTGGGGGCTGGAATACGCAGCGCAGAGAGGCGGGCAAATTGCAGCCCGCAGCCACCCCAGAAGATGGCGCGTTCATTGAAGCGCCATTCTCTGGCGCTGAACCCCGCTCTTCCAGTGGCCCTGGTGGCGGTGGCACGCTGGGTAATAAAGAGGTTAGGGCCAGCTTTGTATTATCAGCTGGCCCTAAGCCCGAAATTTATGGCGGTCACGCCAATATTAGACATGACCGCCATGAATTTCTATTAAATTGTTTTAAAAAAAACACAACACAGAGAAAAAATGTTATTAGAAATAAAAAAAAAAAGCCATTAGGGACTCCATCTTTAATTAAAAAAATCCTCTTCCGTCCAACGTAGTCCAAAACGCGATGTTCTCTCTGCTACATCCCTGTGCATAGATATAGATGTCTATGCACAGGGAGTGAGCAGACTGAGAACAATCTCAGCTCTGCTATATCTTCTCTGTGCACAGACATTCATGTCTGTACACAGGGAGAGCAGGCGGGCTCTAGGACCCTGGAGCTGCGGCAGCCCGAGCCCCGACACAGAGCAGACAGCCGGACTCGTTACTGTGCTGTGCGAGTTTCCTGCGATTACTTGCACAGTAACGAGTCCAATGCAAGTCAATGGCAATCCTAGTTTTTTCAGAGTCTCTGACAAAACTAGGATTGCCATTGATTTGCATTGGACTCGTTACTGTGCGAGTAATCGCTGGGAAACTCGCAGAGTACCGAGTCCTGCGCGTCCCTTACTACTCGCCGAGTAACGAGTCCTAGCGAGTAGACTCGCCCATCCCTAGTCTTGAATAAATTGTGAAGCTTTCGTCATGATTTCTGGAGGTTTGACTTTAGTTTTGAATATGGGTGAGTTCCTTATATAAGTAATAGCAAGAGAATTACTATCAGTGTCCCCTGTGATTGGGGTACTGTCTCAGCATGTAAATTAGGAATAGATTTATCAGAATTATCAATTACTCGTGTACTATAAAGGTACCTTTACACGCCGCTACAGAAGGTTGAAAACAACCGGGTTTGGGAGACAAATGTATCTTGCACCGTCAAATCAACCCGAGGTAGCGGCGTGTAAAGTAGGTTGTTGCCACCCGTCACTTTCGGCACCTGTTTCAGAGCAGTGCTCTAAAACAGGTTGATTTCAACCCGATGGTAGCGGCGTGTAAAGCAGGTTGTTGCCACTCGTCACTTTCGACACCTGTTTCAGAGCAGTGCTCTAAAACAGGTTGATTTCAACCCGATGGTAGCGGCGTCTAAATAAGGTACGCTAAGGTTTTTTCGCCACCTAGTTAACTGCCTGGGGCGTGACACAGCCTCCGGGAAAACGCCCCCCTTCAGCGATCATTGGTGGAAGCTCCTGCGTAACGATTGGTTGTCGCTGCATAGGGCGGCATATTTAAGGAGCTGACCAGTTACACTACACAATTGCAGTAGCATCATGTATTAGCCAGCCTTCCTGCGCTGGCTGGCCAATCATGATGCTATTGCATTGTCCAATCATCGTACGAGCATCTCGTAATCCACAATTCTGGCACGCCTATGTGTTGTCCCTGCTGCCCCAGGTCCTCCCATATTACCTTCTGTAGCGACGTGTAAATGAGGGACGGTGCTCTACAGAAGGTAACCTGCGGCACCCGGCGGTGCATCCAGAGGTAGATTAAACCTTCTGTAGAGCACCTTGTAGCGGCGTGTAAAGGCGGTATCGGGTACCGTTTGCAACCGTTGGTACGTGCACATGAAACACCCGCTTGTTTCTAACCTTCTGTAGCGGCGTGTAAAGGTACCTTTAGTGTTAAGTGCAAGTTTATTCAAACAGTCTAACAAGACAACCGAAGTTGTGTCAATATTATCCTGAGTATTTATAGGTGATTTAACCTTGTGCAAGTTATGTGAAGGTAAAATAAGTGGGCACCTAGCCATATTTTTTAATGAATCATGGACCAAAGATACAGAGGTACCATGTGTGGATGCATTAGTAATCGGGGTCAAATTGGGCTCAACAGCTCTTTTATTATTATTACTACTGTTCCTTTTGCCCCTCTCCACTTGTAGCTTATTTTTGTGTTGTTCATAATATGCCCTTTGAACATCAGACTTTAAACTATTCCGGGAATCTGTAATACTGTTTTTAGGATTGGTGGTGCCTGTCGATGGAATTGGCAGCACTGGGTTATTTTTAATGTCGGTCTCAACAAAATTCTCATTAGTGTCCATATCGTCATCTTTATTAATATTACTGTTGTTATTGTTACTAGTATTATCCTTCCTATCCCGTAATAATTTCCCTGCTTTCTTCTTAATTATATCTTCCTCAAGTCTATCCATATTTATTTTCATGTTTAGATCAAATTCCCTAAAATCTGAGGACAAGGAATAGAGGTCAATGTTGTTTCTCAATGATATTAGATCTTCCAAGGCTTTTTCGGCCAGGAAATTCCTTTTATCTATTAACAATCTCATCAGACCAAAGGAACACTGAAGGGAAAATTCAGCCCAATTTTTTGTAAAGATTGGATCGTGGGGAAATGAACTTTTCTGAGATAACCTCAATCCTCTAGGTACCAAGTTCTCCTGAATGTATCTGTTAAGAAACATGGTATCGAGATGATTAACGATTTCTGATTTGCTCTTGTTCTCATATTCTAAGAACAGGTCAGCCATATGTTTCTTATCGGCATCATTCAGATGATGCAAGCAGATGTGGGGAATATCATCCCCGCCTGCTATAGCTAACCCTAAAGCATCCATCAGGGATTCCCTATGGGAATTACGATTTGCTCTGAAAAATTCAATTTAGATGTTGTGCTATACTTTATCAGGAGGAAGAGAAAAAAAAAAAAAAGAAAAGGAAAAGACCTTTTATAACCCAATCAACAATTTGTGCATAAATATTAAAGTGATCAGTTCTACAACATCCTCATATACAGTCTATGATTACCAGTATGGCAATATTATGCCAGCCTCAGAATCTCTGGGCGAACACAAAAACCTCCTTATGCAGTCAGGATGAAATCCTCTTAAACTTTCTGTGGTTAGATTGATTGTAAGCTGTAATGGTTCTGCTGATATGTCCAAACAATTAGGGATTATAAAACCAGTCACTTCACCAAGCTATGTCCAATTTGGGTTAGGAGAATCCAGAAATTCAGGTAACTTCAACAATGCAGCATCCCAAGGGAATGATCCCACCAGTAGCGTTCAATACATGTAAAACAAGGGTACAGGAGCGCAATGTGTGAAACCTGGTGGTCTAAGGGGTTAATAGATTCCACGCCAATTGGCCACTCACCCGGGGGGGTTGTGCAGTCGTGCACAACACCGGTGTATGCCTGGAAGCAGAGGAGCCTCCGCTCAGAAGCTGCACGAGATGCCTGGCCTGTAGTCCTGCCTCAGTCTATGTGAATCCAGGAGGTCACCCCTTGGCTGGGTTCTTCCCTGGAGGGATATCTGGCTAGTCCTGTGTTTGAGACTCCTAACCAAGGCTCCACAGACTCTATTTGCATATTCAAAATTCCCAGGAGGCAACGCGCCTAGGAATTCACTGTGTTGAGCGCTTTAGCCAGCTGCCCGCAGTGTTTTCTTGGACTGGACTCCTTGAGATCAGTGAATGCTTTGTGATGTTGGTCTACTAGGCCTTGCTTCCACCTAGCCAGAATCCTACTCCACACTGATGAGGGGCAACACCCGAAACAGCTGTCTGTGGATGGATACCTGACCTTGGTATTCCCTTGTCATATCTCAAAGCTTATAAAAAAGCTGGATATTGACTAAAAGGGCCACTTAACATGGTGGTTATGGTGTTCTCTGCAAGGAGCCACCCCTTGGCTGGATCCTTCCCTGGAGGGATATCTGGCTAGTCCTGTGTTTGAGACTCCTAACCGAGGCTCCACAGGCTCTATTTGCATATTCATAATTCCCAGGAGGCAACGCGCCTAGGAATTCACTGTGTTGAGGGCTTTAGCCAGCGGCCCGCAGTGTTTTCTTGGACTGGTCTCCCTGAGATCAGTGAATGCTTTGTGATCTTCAATAAACCGGCTCATCAGAATGGGCTACCTGGACCGGTAACAATGTCAAGGAGGGAGAAGTTGCACAAGATGGTCAACAACTAAGTAACCATACCTGCCTCCTTACTGACGCTTCTGTTTCATTTAATTACTGGGTATCCAAGTGTGGCGCCCCTGCGACCAGGAGGCCACATAGGGAACTGCAGCCAGGTAAGATAGAAAGACAGTTGCACCACAACGCCCTCACAGACAACCCACAACCACTAGAGGGCAGCACCCAACCCGGAGCCCGGGACTCTAGGCGGGCAAGGGGTGGTGGGTTTAGAGACAGTGGGTGGGACAGCAAGCAGGTCAGGTGACATAGGGTAGAAATAGAGAAGGCGAGGAGGTAGGAGACAGTAGGCCCAGGGTGCCGAGCAGCCAAGACACAGACCAGCAGCAGGCTGAGAAGCATGGCACAGGCTGAAAGACAGCAGTAGGCCGGTGTAGGCTGAGCTGGAAAGACAAGAAGCACATGTCCTGGAGGAGTGGGGTGTAAGGAGCACAGAATCTGGAGAGCCAGTGTGAACCACAGAGAGAAAGCCTATCCGGAGCCAGCACCCCAGGAGTGTGAGGGAAGAGAGGACCAGTGATACTGGGTCCTAGTAAGATGGCTGAGACGACCAACTGCAGGCGGGGTAGCCCTCCTATTGAACCCGAAGTACACGGTAGAAGGGAGCCTTATAGAGCCTCACACAGCAGGACTATTGGAGGCTAGGCTGCACTGCACCCATCACAAGCCTGTATCGTACACTACACCATAAATTTTATCATCACTGCCCCGGGGAACCCAGTTCTACCCGCGGAGAACTATTCCAACTTCAGCTGCCATAACATCATCCCCGGAGGTTCTGCAGCAGCGGTGGTCCCACTATTGACCACAAGCCGTGGGTGGCATCACGACAAACTATTATCCCCTGTAAATATTCCCCTTATTAGTGACACAGTCCGGACCAGGACCTCCGTGACATCCCCCAGCAGCAAAACCGGTCCGGTACCGAGTACCCCCGTCCCAGTGGGCTCGAAACAAGCTGCATAGTTTGCCAGATTTCTCCTTATATGCCTTGGAGGTGCTGGCCTGCCCTGCTGCTAGTGTGATGTCAGAGCATGTTTTCAGTGCCGCTGGGGCAATCATCACACATACATGCACATGGCTGCCTACAGGGAATGCAGACAGGCTGACTCTGATAAAATTTAACAAAGACTAGATTTCGCAAGAGAAGACAGCATCCCAACCTAAAGTCACCCAAAATGTTATTTTAGGCAACTGGGGATCACTTCCATATCTTCACATACAAACCCCTTTTCTTCTTCTTACACATGTTTTAAACTCTTTCTGCCACATGTACCTCATGGTCATTAAGAAACTCACCAACAATCAGCCAGGTCAAATATCCATTGCACCCAGCAGCAGGCTGCCAGCTCCACTGGGAGGTAACACAGATATCTGAATACCGGTGCTCAGTTTTGTTTTATTGTATCTTTTTATCCTTCTGAAGTTTGAGGTTGAGCCCTTTGGGGGGAGTCTATCATTTGTGATGCATGTATTGGTGCAGAGCTGCCCACCTGGCCTTATAGCATGAGTGTGACCAACAGGCTTGGCTCTGACACTGTGCTTTACATGTACGTGTGTGACTGACGCTCTTTTGGTCTATAGATACCACCAGTCTCCTCCTTGTTAGCATGGCTGGACGCAGGTGCCACAACCGCCTTCTTTGCTTGGGTTTCAAGGAACTGAGCACCGGTTTTCAGACATCTGTGTTACATCCCAGTGGAGCTGGCAGCCTGCTGCTGGGTGCAATGGATATTTGACCTGGCTGATTGTTGGTGAGTTTTTTCTGAGTTTAATGTCCTGTTTCGGTTATTTTTTTTTAACTCATGGTCAAAAAGCTAAAAACAATGTTCCGTTAATTGATATTTCCCATCAGAGGCACTTGTGATGAGACCCTCCTTCCTTCATCAACCATGGTACAGACCCTTGGGCTTATTTTTGGAGACACTATGGCTATGCCTGCTCATTGGGCACTGCAAAAACTATGCTAGGAGACTGTGTGGTCATGGACGAATTGGATGCTGCTAGAAAATTTCGTGCAAGCCTGACCAGCCATCCAAGACAGTATCTGCTCTTGCTCTTTTGGCTACCAGACCCGTTTACGTTCCAGACTGGGAAATTTTACTAGGAACATAGATGCATCAACCTTCTTCTGTCTCCCAAACTCTGTGCCTTGTCGGGCTCCTCTGACAACCCCATGCCCACGTCCACATTAGTGTCCCTGTCTCTTCACAACAGCCTTTTTAGGAATTTGTTTTTTTTCTGACATAGCTGTAGATGTTCGAATGCAGATATTGGGGAACAAGGAGCAGTTAGTCCTTTGTGGAAGGTAGCACTACAGCTTAGTACTGCTTTGTGTTTTACATACAGCACCGCAATGGCACTAAAACATTGCCCTGAGGTTTAAGGCTAAATATTAAACAAAACCAGTCACCACATAAGACACTGGCTGTGTGTCACTTGTGCAGTACTCTGCGTGCTATTCGGTGTGAACACAGCACTGCAACCGCACAAAAAAATTGCCCTGAGGTTTAAGGCTAAATATTGCGCAAAACCAGTCACCACACAAGACAGTGGTCCTGGCTGCGTGTTACTTGTGCAGTACCTTGCGTGCTATTCGGTGTGAACACAGCACTGCAATGGAAGAAAAAATTGGTCGGCAGAGGTAATTGTGACTTCAAAAATAGCTGGGAAAACTGTCATTACTCCCTGAAATTATACTTTCAGCTCTGAGAAGAACTGAAATATTGCTGACTGTACTATGTGTTACTGCAAAGCTCCTGTCTGTCTTCCTGTACTGCAGTCACCTAGTACTACAATACTGGTAGCTCTCACAAGAGCTTTTGGGTTTTACAGAGGATTTATGTAGGATTTGCACAAGCACAACTCTCCCTAGCTGCTCACACTCTCCCTACATTAGCGGTATTCTGCATGCAATGTGCAGAAAATGGCGGCGACAGGGCATATATAGAGCCTATGAGTCATATGCTATGACTCATGTATGACTCTGGGCGGCCAGCCAATCATAGTAATGCCACAACCAAGAAAGCTGTGCATTACTGTGATTTGCTAATGCTGGACGGGAGATCCAAATATTGCGAGTAGTGAAACACTTGCTATGTTTCGAGTACAGCAAGTACTGCATTACTTGCCGAATACCGAATACTTGTGAATATACTCGCTCATCCCTACTATCAACATGTTATGGTTAAAAAGAAGTCTAATTTTTACCCAACCCACCATAAGGAGACACATCTACAAACCTTTCAACACTAATATTGAAAGATATTCATGTTTTTCCCCACGTAAAAATGAAAGATAATTTGGCAGTTCCAGAGAGTCAAGTAATTTAAAGTCTTAGATACTATGAACAAATTATTATTAACCCCTTAAGCACGGAAGTCACTTTGCAGCTTAATGACCAGACCATTTTTTGCAATTCTGACCAGTGTCCTTTTATGAGGTAATAACTCTGGAACGCTTCAATGGATCCTAGCGATTCTGAGAGTTTTTTCGTGACATATTGGGCTTCATGTTAGTGGTAAATTCAGGATATTTGTTGCGTTTATTTGTGAAAAAATCATAAATTTGGCTAAAAGTTTGAAAATTTTGCAATTTTGAAGTTTTCATTTTTATTCCAGCAAACCAGAGTGTAATGTCACACAAAATAGTTAATAAATAACATTTCCCACATGTCTACTTTACATCACCACAACATTTTTCTTTGTTAGGAAGTTAGAAGGGTTCAAAATTCATCAGCAATTTCTCATTTTTCCAACAAAATTTATGTATGTGAATTTTAGGCTATGAGCGGATGCTGCGGATTTGCCCAACTTTTTTTCTGCATATTTTTGACAATTCCACATGACGCTGGGAAGGTCGATTCTTGTGACCTACCCACTAACATCGATCTTAACTCTCTATGGTCGTTCCACCCAACCTTCCCCAAGAATAAAAGCTCAGACAACAATCCAATTTTCTTGGATAAAAATGGCCACAGCAGCCAATTTATTTATAAGAAAAACATATAAATCCAACCATTGGTGAGGTCCTCGAAGATACAAAAATCTGGTGATTTTCCCCATGACATTGCCCCTCCCCTCCCTTACCCCTAGCCGTGTTCACTGGCTCAGGAGCACCGTGAAACTGAGGGAAGAGGTTGTCCTCCAATACTGTTATGATGAACCCGACGTTCCATCGCCGGGTATCACCCAAAATTTCACCAAGATGAACCCAACGTTCCATCGCCGGGTATCACCCAAATCTCACCAGACCATTCTCAAATAACCATCCAATAAAGGGGATCCCCGTATTTAATGAATCCCCAATCCCGACTTTATAACCAACTTCGAGGACTCACCAACGCCACACCGAGAGCACCTTGACCACCTCAAGTGCTCGAGACCCCACCATCCAGCCTGCTGTGGCCCTTTCCATCTCCTCTTGTACCTCAGTGTCCATAAATCTCTTCTCCCCCTTAAAATGCACTCAGTTTGCTACCAAATTCCTCGTCCGTACCATCTAGATGAGTGTTGTACTGCCGCACCCAATTCCCAACTACAAATTTGGATACCACCTTGTTCACCTTAATCCGTGCCTTGTTACTTTGTATTTATTATCCCCCACCTGCAAAACTAAAATATCTGGGGCTCAATCCAGATTTACCGCCCTGTGAACCTCTTGTAATACTCGACTCCAGGCCATAACCCTAAAACCAGTCATCAGATAGCGCTGTGTCTCCTGAGAAACCCAGCTGTCTCCCGTCCGTCCGTCCATCTGCAATAACATTTTATTACTGTTAATTCCAATTAACATAGGAATGGCCTAGAATCCAGACTAAAAGTGGGACCCGTCCTGAAATGAAACAAATAAAAAAAAAAATCAGTGCATAAAGAATAATCCTATTCTCTTAAGCCCTGAGGTCTGATAAAAGACCGTTACCGCCAGGAATCCCACCGGCCAATCCTCTGCATAATGTTTGCACTCGGACCCCCCACAGCTGCCTCTTTTGCAGCCTCAATAGGAATTGAATGCCCCATATAAACTTGTGTGGCTCCAAACCAGCCCCCTCTAGGACTTTTTGAAACACTGTGATAACTTGGTACTTTGTCAAAAAATGACCCATCCTTGTGACGTAATAACGCCCCTTTTGCCAAGGCCTAGGATTCATAACCTCCCAAAACTGGCAACGGGCACATAACTGAGTCATCACACTGCATAACAGTACTCTCTTTTCCTCTTCCCATATGATCTGTTGTTGACTTCTGCATCCAAAATTCATCCCCCTTCCGGGGTGATCATGATGAATTTAGCCACAAATGCCCTTAGCTTGAACCTATACAACCCCATGTCAAACTGCAATCTGCATACAGCTTCGTAATGTAATCCCAGCTGCTCCATCCCCCGAGTGACACAGGACTCTTATCTTCCTTTTTTTTATTTTTTTTTTTTTTTAATTTATTTATATAGGAAAACCCTTGATTGTCTGATTCACTAGGAAATTCATTGTCTAATCATTCCTATTACAAAGTTTAAAACAGAAGGCTAAGCCTGCAATTAACTGGTCTATCTTACTAATGACAGCTTACCACCTACTACCTCCCTGTCCCCCTCAATAATATCTTACCTGGTCTTCCTCAGATCAAATATTTTTTTTTTTTTTTTTAAATAATTACCCCAATAACCCCCTCTTACAATGAAACAGAGTTAGTCACAATCAGAATCTGTACCTCTGTCCTTGATGCTACACATGGTGTTGATCACATACCTACCTCTTCTTCTCCCGTCCTGCCGCTGTGTCCATCTCTGCAGAGAGAGTCTATGGTCTAGTTGAGCCCACCTTTCCACAATGTCACCGCCACTAAGACAGGGAGAAATCTCTGGCAATGCTGAATTCTTGACTCATTCATGACGCCACCTGGCTGCCCACCATTGACCTTTACCATAAGCCCCACACCGGAACTACCCACTGCATCAGTGTATAAGGTCATATCCGGCAAAGTGCAGCCTCCCTTACCAAAGATCACATGTTATATTCTCCAAATGTAGTCCCGGCCTGCTAGATCCATTTTTTTTTTTTTTTTTAATTTTGCCAAAAAGAACGTAAAGACACAATTTCCCACAAACTGTTCAAATAGTGCTCTATACAGGGGACACAGTATCTGCCATATAGTGCAACTGAAATACCACCTCCTACCGGACACTTAATACTGCCATATAATGTAAATCCAAGAATGCTTCATACATGAAGCCTAATACTGCCATGTATTGCAAAACCCATACTGTTTGACAGTACCCTAGAACAATTCAAATACTGCTATGATCAGGACACACAATACAGCCATGTAGCACAATACATACTGCTTCATCCCAGACATCATAATGCCATGTAGTGCCAATCACATACTGCTTTATACAAGGCACACAATATAGCACAACACATACTGCCTCATCCCAGACATCATAATGCCATGTAGTGCCAATCACATACTGCTTTATACAAGGCACACAATATAGCCATCTAGCATACCAACATCCTACTCCATCAAGGAAACCATAGTGCCATACAGTGCCAATGACATACTGCTTATACCGAGCACACAATACCTGCCCTATAGTGCAACTCAAATACTACTTCCTCCAGGATACCTAATATCCCATATGCCCTATATACTGAGTACTGCTCACATGTCCTATATACTAATATATACCATCCTGCATACACATCACTGCCCAATATCTACTGTATGCTGCTCACACGTCCTATATACTGAGCTATGCTGCCCTGCATACCCACCAGTGGCCAATCTATACCTTATACTGCTCACATATCCTATATACTGATACATATACATATCACTGGCTATATATACTGAATACTGGTCACATGTCCTTTTTACAGGCATATCCTGTCCTCCATTCACCTAGCCCATGTACCATAAATTAGTCACTTGTTAGGATATATTGATATATACCATCCTGTGTACACCTCCCTGGCCAATATATACTGTGTCATGGTCACATGTCCTATATAATGCCATATATACACATCACTCCCTGTATATATTGTGTACTGGGCACATGTCCTCCCCACTAACATACGGTCCTATATACACATACACATCGCTGCCTGATATATATTGTATCCTGCTGACATGTCCGCCATACTGATATATACCATCCTGTGTAATCATCACTGCCCCATATATACTGTATACTGCTCACATATCCGCCATACTGATATATCCCATCCTGTGTAATCATCACTGCCCCATATATACCGTATACTGCTCACATGTCCGCCATACTGATATATACCATCCCACATACAAGTCACTGCACAATATATACTGTAACTGCTCACATGTCCGCCATACTGATATATACCATCCCACATACAAGTCACTGCACAATATATACTGTAACTGCTCACATGTCCGCCATACTGATATATACCATCCCACATACAAGTCACTGCACAATATATACTGTAAACTGCTCACATGTCCGCCATACTGATATATACCATCCTGCATACAAGTCACTGCCCTATATATACTGTATACTGCTCACATGTCTTCCCCACTGATATATACCATCCCGCATACAAGTCACTTCCCTATATATACTGTATACTTAACACACGTCCATGGTAGATATATCTACCCTCCTGTATACACATCACTGCCCCTTATATCCTGTATCCTGCTCACATGTCCGCTATACTAATATATATCATTCTGTATACACATCACTGTTCTATATGCACTGTATACTGCGGACATATGCACATCATTGCCATGTATCTACTATACATTGCTCACATATCCTATATACTGATATATATACTGTCCTGTATACACATCACTGCCCCTTATATACTATATATGCTCACATGTCCTATAAATTGAGATATACCATCCTGTATACACATTAGTGCCCTATCTACCCTGTAAACTGCTTACATGCTTTATATACTGATATATACAGCCCCAAATACACATCACTGCTCTAAATATATTGTATACTGTTCACATGTCCTATATACCAATGTATACAGCCCTGATTACACATCTCTGCCCTATATATACTGTATACTGATCACCTGCTCTATATTCAGATATATACAGTCCTGAATACCCATCTACATATACTAGTAACAAAATGTAACCAAAGTTGTCTTTTTGATTAACCCACACCACCTTTTGGGATACCCCTACCTGTGTTGATGTAAAGGGAACTAAATTTCCCCCCCCCCAGGCGTCCCTGAGCACCACTGCCCCAGGTGATATAGAGTTAGTAAGGAGGGGAGAATAACTAAGCCAGTACTCATACTCATCAGGCCGCACAGGAGCCATTATCCCGTCATCCACCGCTGCTCTGGAATCCTGCACATCGGCCTGTCCTTCAGAACTGTGGAGCACTCGCTGATGGAAGGGGGCCCTTCTCTGCTGGTCCCTGGGCCCTTTGGTGGCCGTCCTCCTGAAGATGTCTCCATGTCTCCTGTTCTGGGATCTGTGGCTTCCCCAGACCACTGGTCTCCATGAACAGTCTCTCTGGCCGGGTCCTGAGTCATTCTTGAAGATCCATGGAAGCAACATGGCCCATGTGCTGCAGCAGGGCACTGCTTCAGTGGGGAAATGTAGCCTTTGTAGTTGTCCTCATGGTGGATCATATTACTGGAGGAGACATCTACTACTACAGAGCTCCAGCACAAGACCTTATCTATTGCCTTTTACTGCCAGTCTGAGGGTAGAGCTGGCTGCTGCATTGCAGAATCTCATACCATTAAGAGAAGCTGCAAAGGGGGCTGGGTGGCTGGGCCTCAGGTCACTTGTGCTGTCCTGTAGCAGGATGTGTTTTCTGTCCATTGATCCGAGGACAAAGAGGACCCTCAACCTTGGTCATTTCTATTTATGCTTCCCCCTACCCCCCACCTATATCTATGTAATTTCCTCCCTACCTTCAGACCACTACCCTTTGGATCACCTTTCATCCCACTCCCTACTGTCCCCCCTATCTTCCCCCATGGTCACTCCTCCCTCCCCTCGTCATGTCAGGCTCCCACCACCACTCTGTGGGTTGTACACCTGAGACTGTACAGATGTGACGTGTGTGCTGTACAGATGTGACATGTGTGCTGTAGAGATGTGACGTATGTGCAGTACAGATGTGACGTGTGTGCAGTACAGATGTGACGTGTGTGCAGTACAGATGTGACGTGTGTGCAGTACAGATGTGACATGTGTGCAGTACAGATGTGACATGTGTGCACTGTACAGATGTGACGTGTGCACTGTACAGATGTGACGTATGCACTGTACAGATGTGACGTATGCACTGTACAGATCTGACATGTGTGCTGTACAGATGTGACGTATGCGCTCTACAGATGTGACGTATGTGCTGTACAGATGTGACGTGTGTGCTGTACAGATGTGACGTGTGCTATACAGCTGTGACGTGTGTGCCTTACAGATGTGACATATTTGCTGTACAGATGTGATGTATTTGCTGTACAGATGTGACGTACGCGTTGTACAGATGTGACATATGCGCTGTACAGATGTGACGTGTGTGCAGTACAACTGTGACATGTGTGCTGTACAGCTGTAACGTGTGCGCTATACAGATGTGAAGTGTGCACTGTACAGATGTGATGTGTGTGCTGTTCAGATGTGACGTATGCACTGTACAGATATGACATGTGTGCTGTACAGATGTGACGTATGCGCTGTACAGATGTGACATATGCGCTGTACAGATGTGACGTGTGTGCAGTACAACTGTGACATGTGTGCTGTACAGATGTGACGTGTGTGCTGTACAGATGAGACGTGTGTGCTGAACAGGTGTGTGCTGTACAGATGTGACGTTGTGCTATACAGCTGTGACGTGTGTGCCTTACAGATGTGACATATTTGCTGTACAGATGTGATGTATTTGCTGTACAGATGTGACGTACGCGTTGTACAGATGTGACATATGCGCTGTACAGATGTGACGTGTGTGCAGTACAACTGTGACATGTGTTGCTGTACAGCTGTAACGTGTGCGCTATACAGATGTGGAGTGTGCACTGTACAGATGTGATGTGTGTGCTGTTCAGATGTGACGTATGCACTGTACAGATATGACATGTGTGCTGTACAGATGTGACGTATGCGCTGTACAGATGTGACATATGCGCTGTACAGATGTGACTGTGTTGCAGTACAACTGTGACATGTGTGCTGTACAGATGTGACGTGTGTGCTGTACAGATGAGACGTGTGTGCTGAACAGATGTGACGTGTGTGCTGAACAGATGTGACGTGTGTGCTGAACAGATGTGACGTGTGTGCTGAACAGATGTGACATGTGTGCTGTACAGATGTGACCATTGTGCTGTACAGATGTGACGTGTGTGCTGTACAGATGTGATGTGTTTGCTGTACAGATGTGACATATGCGCTGTACAGATGTGACGTGTGTGCTGTGCAGATGTGAAGTGTGTGCATACAGATGTGATGTGTGTGCAGTACAGATGTGACGTGTGTGCTGTACAGATGTGACCTTGTGCTGTACAGATGTGACATGTTTGCTGTACAGATGTGACGTGTGTGCAGTACAGATGTGACGTGTGTGCTGTACAGATGTGACGTGTGTGCAGTACAGATGTGACGTGTGTGCTGTACAGATGTGACATGTTTGCTGTACAGATGTGACGTGTGTGCAGTACAGATGTGACGTGTGTGCAGTACAGATGTGACATGTGTGCAGTACAGATGTGACATGTGTGCTGTACAGATGTGACGTATGTGCTGTACAGATGTGACGTGTGCTATACAGCTGTGTGACGTGTGCCTTACAGATGTGACATATGCGCTGTACAGATGTGACGTATGTGCTTTACAGATGTGACCTGTGTGCTGTACAGATGTGACGTATGCGCTGTACAGATGTGACGTGTATGCTGTTCAGATGTGAAATGTGCTATACAGATGTGACGTGTGTGCTGTATAGATGCGACGTGTGTGCTGTACAGATGTGACATCTGTGCTGTGCAGCCGTGACGTCTGTGCTGTACAGCTGTGACGTGTGTGCTGAACAGATGTGACGTGTGTGATGTAGAGATGTGACGTGTGTGCTGTAGAGATGTGACGTGTGTGCTGTACAGATGTGACATACGCGCTGTACAACTGACACGTGTTCTGTTCAGATGTGACGAGTGTGCTGTAAAGATGTGACGTGTGTGCTGTACAGCTGTGACGTGTGCGCAGTACAGATGTGACGTGTGCACTGTACAGATGTGACGTGTGTGCTGTTCAGATGTGACGTATGCACTGTACAGATATGACAGTGTGGCTGTACAGATGTGACGTAGTGCGCTGTACAGATGTGACATGTGCTGTACAGATGTGACGTGTGCTATCATATGTGACTTATGCGCTGTACAGATGTGACGTATGCGCTGTACAGATTGATGTGTGCTGTACAGATGGACGTGTGTGCTCTACAGATGTGACGTTGTGCAGTACAGATGTGATGTGTGTGCTGTACAGCTGTGATGTGTGTGCTGTACAGATGTGACGTGTGTGTACGATGCTGTACAATTAGTTTGCTGTACAGATGTTACGTAGTGTGCTGTACAGATTGTATGTGTATGCTGTTCAGATGTGCCATATGCACTGTACAGATGTGACTGTGTGCTGTAAGATGTGACATATGCGCTGTACAGATGTGACATGTGTGCTGTACCAGATGTCAACTGTATCGTGTTACAGCTGTGACGTGTGTGCTGTACAGATGTGACGTGTGCTGCTGTACAGATGTGACATGTGTGCTGTACAGATGTGACATGTGTGCTGTAAAGATGTGACGAATGTGCAGTACAGATGTGACGTGCGTGCAGATGTGTGCAGTACAGATGTGACGTGTGTGCAGTACAGATGTGACGTGTGTGCAGTAAGATGTGACGTGTGTGCGCTGTACAGATGTGACGTTGCGCTGTACAGATGTGACTGTGCGCTGTACAGATGTGACGTGTGTGCCTGTACAGATGTGACGTGTGCCTGTACAGATGTGACGTATGCACTGTACAGATGTGACGTATGCACTGTACAGATCTGACAGTGTTGCTGTACAGATGTGACGTATGCGCTCTACAGATGTGACGTATGTGCTGTACAGATGTGACGTGTGTGCTGTACAGATGTGACGTGTGCTATACAGCTGTGACGTGTGTGCCTTACAGATGTGACATATTTGCTGTACAGATGTGACGTATGCGCTGTACAGATGTGACGTGTATGCTGTTCAGATGTGACATGTGCTATACAGATGTGACGTGTGTGCTGTATAGATGCGACGTGTGTGCTGGACAATGTGACATCTGTGCTGTGTAGCGGAGTGTGTGCTGTACAGCTGTAACGTGTGTGCTTTACAGCTGTGACGTGTGTGCTGTACAGATGTGACGTGTGTGTCTGTACAGATGTGACGTGTGTGCTGTACAGATGTGACGTGTGTGCTGTCAGATGTGACAACGCGATACAGATGGACGTACGCGTTGTACAGATGTGACGTACGTGCTGTACAACGGACACGTGTGCTGTACAGATGTGACGTGTGTGCTGTAAAGATGTGACGTGTGTGCTGTACAGATGTGACGTATGCGCTGTACAGATGTGACATATGCGCTGTACAGATGTGACGTGTGTGCAGTACAACTGTGACGTGTGCTGTACAGCTGTGACGTGTGCGCTATACAGATGTGACGTGTGCACTGTACAGATGTGACGTGTGTGCTGTACAGATGTGACGTATGCGCTGTACAGATGTGACATATGCGCTGTACAGATGTGACTATGCGCTCGTACAGATGTGACGTATGTGCTGTACAGATGTGACGTGTGTGCTGTACAGATGTGACGTGTGCTGATACAGCTGTGACGTGTGTGCCTTACAGATGTGACATATTTGCTGTACAGATGTGACGTATTTGCTGTACAGATGTGACGTGTATGCTGTCAGATGTAATGTGTACAGATGTGACGTGTGGCTGTACAGATGTGACGTGTGTGCTGTACAGATGTGACGTGTGTGCTGTTACAGCTGTGACGTGTGTGTGTACAGATGTGACGTGTGTGTGTACAGATGTGACGTGTGTGCTGTACAGATGTGACGAACGCGCGTACAGATGTGACGTATGCTTGTACAGATGTGACGTACGTGCTGTACAACGGACACGTGTGCTGTAACAGATGTGACGTGTGGCTTACAAGATGTGACGTGTGTGCTGTACAGATGTGACTGCTGTCAATGTGACTATGCCTGTAACAGATGGTGACAAAGGCCTCATGTACAAGATGTGACGGGTGGTGAAGTAAATTGTTGATGTGCTGTAAGCTGTGACGTGTGCGCTAGACAGATGTGACGTGTGGCTACGTACAGGGATGTGGGTATAGTGCAGTGACAGGGATGTGACTTATACGCGCTGGAAAGATGTGACAATGCGCCTGTACAGATTGACGTGTAGCAGTACAACTGTGACATGTGTGCTGTACAGATGTGACGTGTGTGCTGTACAGATGTGACGTGTGTGCTGTACAGATGTGACGTGTGTGCTTTACAGATGTGACGCGTGTTGCTGTACAGATGTGACTGTTTTGCTGTACAGATGTGAGGTTGCTGTACAGATGTGACGTGTGCGCTGTACAGATGTGACGTGTGGCGTACAGATGTGACGTTGCGCTGTACAGATGTGACGTGTGTGCAGTACAGATGTGACGTGTGTGTAGTACAGATGTGACGTGTGTGCTGTACAGATGTGACGTGTGCGCTGTACAGATGTGACGTGAGCGCTATACAGATTTGACATGTGTGCTGTACAGCTGTGACGTATGTGCTGTACAGATGTGACGTGTGCGCTATACAGATGTGACGTGTGCGCTATACAGATGTGACGTGTGCGCATACGATGACGTTGTGCAGATGTGACGTATGCACAGAAAGGCCCTGAGAGCCTGAGTCAGGCAGAAGGGCCTCATGACAAATGTAGAGGGTAAGGAGTGAAGGGGTTAATATTGTTAATGGGGATTAAGGCTGCTGGCCTGCATTGTGGACATGGAGGGGTTAGGATTGGTGAAAGGAATAAGGGGGCAGGTTTATGTATGGGGATATAGAGAGTGAGAAGGGAGGAGGTACCTTCACTATACCAGGTGGAAAGGAGGAGTACCTCTGGCGTCATTCATTTGTCCCTTAGCACAAATAAACTTAAAATGGATACATCTTTTTTGCACAGAGGCCCTTTGCTCAGTGTTTGGCCAGAGGCGTAATGTGTAATTTGCCACATCTCTGTCACATTTTTTATAGTGAATTTCCTGAGTAAAATGACAGTTTTACAGGGAATGGCATGCCACCAATTCGCAGACACACTTATAGAAATAGGGTCACTATCTGGCACAAAGATCATAGTGGCTGTTCCTATGGATTTCCCTTTGGTTGGCATGGTTATGGTGGCATTATAACTGTTGAAGTGATGGCCGACGGACCACCGCAGTGTAGAGTAAAATTACAGTACACAAGATGAAGTGGCAAATAATAAAGGGTGAATTTATTAACAGGCGGGAATGGTAAGGGTAAAGCAGGTTCACAGGGGGTATGCTGTGGGAAAGTGCAATTACCAGTTATTGCAGTTTTCTAGCTGGGCCGTTCAGCAGCACGTCACCCCAACTATTACAAGACAGGTGTCAAACAGACAAATTTTACCAAACAGAAAACTCCAATATTACGCTACACTTACAACCTAACTGGCCTCTGCTAGTCGGGCCACTCAGCTGCCGTGCTCTGGGCTACTGAGGCCTATGTTATGCCCTGATGTGTGCACACAATGCGAAAGACTCATGATAGTGTTGGGAACACAAGTCCAGTACCGGGGCCCGATGCGGTGTAGCTCGGTGGTGCGCACTTCTCCTTGAAGGGCAGATGGGAAATTTTCTTCTTGCTTCACAGTCCTCTGGATCCCCTTGGATCCTGTAGATCCTATGCAGAACCACCAACCTTTGGAACTCCTTAATCCGCTACTAACAGTCACCTGGGCTCTCTGGCGGTCCGGCTCGCAGTCACCTTGCAGCCAACACCATGCCTTCACAAAAGCTTTAGTCCATGGATCTTTTCAGGCAGTGTGACCTTTCACACACAAAAAAACAAGCTGCAGCTACCAGCACTCAGTTCTCCTCTCTGTACAGACTTTCCTTTCACTTTTGTAGTCTTGGTCAACCCATCTGCACAGTTTTGGAAGGGGAGAGCAGACTAAATCCCCCTTCACATCACGTTTTTTTCCTGTCCATGGGGATCCTGTTTTTTGCAGGACCACATAGACAGGAACAGACAGGACCGGATTTGTAATTCCAGATGCCATTTCTGTGTCTGGATCCGGGATTTTGAGGGATCCAGACTGATAGAAAGAGCTAGGAGGAGCCGAGCCTGCAAAGCAAAGGCAAGTGGTGTCGGGGCTGTACTTTCGCAATGTATCTACATACATTGCAAAAGCGAAGTAAAGCAATGGTTAAAAATAAAAAAAAATGTTCACCTTTCCATCGAGTGTGCCAGGATGCGAGGCATCAACATTGTTGCAAGGACCTGAATCAGCTGACCAGTGCTGCTGCTGAGCAGTTTAAATTGCCCGCTCGCCGATTGGTTTTTCGGGTAATTTAAACCACTCAGCTGATGTTGTCATGTGACACATCAGCTGATCAGTTGCTGACGGTCAGCTGATTAAGGTCCTTGCAGCCATCGGACGTGGACGCCTCGCATCCCGGGACACTCTGCGGAGAAGTGAGTACTTTTTTTTAATTTTTAACACATTGCTTTCTTTAATTTCACTTTAGCAGTGTATGTACAGTAGATAGACTGCTAAAGTGAAATTACAGGAACAGAGTAGTCAATGTGTACTGAGCATGCTCAGTACACTAAAACCGTATCTGGGAAACAATCCTTTTCTTTCCCAGATCCAGCACCATAGACTCCCATGTTATTTGAATCGGACAGCCTCAGATCTGATTGTGTCTGCTTTTTTGATGGCGGCCCATAATCAGAGCAAACTGGAAAAAAGGGGACACACAGATGGCCATTAAGGACCAATCCGTGCCCATAGGGATCCATGGGGGAGCCAAATCGGATCCTTGGCTATATGTTTTACAACAGATAGCCTCCGATCCCAAAAAAAACGTGATGTGAAGGGGGTGTAATCCACAACACAGCATGCAGGGGAGCACTGTCTCTTAAAGTGATAGCGTGCTTTTAACTGTTCATAGCAGTGACACCCCTACACTGTTACCACTGTGGAGTACAGTGTGGAACAAATAGAAGAGCTGTTCCTGGCACTCAAAGAGGCTGTGGTGGGCCTTTTGACATAATAAAAGAAAATAGTATTTTTTTAGATATACCTGAATTTACACGTTAAGCCTTTCTTCTTTACAAACATCCAATCAAACATTTGTAAGCATGATTTCTGCACTATTTCTCTGATGGCTGTTCTTATCTTAATAAATATATGGAAGCATGGTATAGTATACAATTATTAAATTACTAGTAAAAAGGCCCGATGCTATCGCATCGGGAGTGCGGTGACATCGAGATGGGGGCGGGCTGTTTGGCACTGGAGGCAGCAGTTGTCACTTCACCCTGTGTCCGCCCACTTAGTAGTGGGGTAGGGTGGACAAGGAGGACAGGGATGTCAGCGTTAGGACTCGTCGGACCTGAAGTCACTTTGTCGCAGTCGACGAGCAAACAGACATTGGCCAATGTGTGTACCAAGAACTTCAGAAATAAAAAGATAAGATTTTGAGTTTTTTGAAAAAACGTAAGTTTTTAACTTTTTTCTCATATATATATATAGCTTATTAGCATATGTACATCATTGGTAGTAACCGAGTGCTGCAGAGTATTTTTCTCTAGTTATTTGATCCAGCAGCCCTGCTGGCACCGGTTCACATTAGTCTGTGAGTGCTATGCAGTTTTTTTTTTCTGTTTTGTATCTTATGGAGTGGCTGGCTCCATGCTGCAATTTGCACCCTTGTTGACCACAGGTGATCTAGGGTCTAGATGGTGTCCGCCCACTTAGTAGTGGGGTAGGGTGGACAAGGAGGACAGGGATGTCAGCGTTAGGACTCGTCGGACCTGAAGTCACTTTGTCGCAGTCGACGAGCAAACAGACATTGGCCAATGTGTGTACCAAGAACTTCAGAAATAAAAAGATAAGATTTTGAGTTTTTTGAAAAAACGTAAGTTTTTAACTTTTTTCTCATATATATATATAGCTTATTAGCATATGTACATCATTGGTAGTAACCGAGTGCTGCAGAGTATTTTTTTCTAGTTATTTGATCCAGCAGCCCTGCTGGCACCGGTTCACATTAGTCTGTGAGTGCTATGCAGTTTTTTTTCTGTTTTGTATCTTATGGAGTGGCTGGCTCCATGCTGCAATTTGCACCCTTGTTGACCACAGGTGATCTAGGGTCTAGATGGTGTCCGCCCACTTAGTAGTGGGGTAGGGTGGACAAGGAGGACAGGGATGTCAGCGTTAGGACTCGTCGGACCTGAAGTCACTTTGTCGCAGTCGACGAGCAAACAGACATTGGCCAATGTGTGTACCAAGAACTTCAGAAATAAAAAGATAAGATTTTGAGTTTTTTGAAAAAACGTAAGTTTTTAACTTTTTTCTCATATATATATATAGCTTATTAGCATATGTACATCATTGGTAGTAACCGAGTGCTGCAGAGTATTTTTTTCTATTTTTTTTCTATTTTTTTCTAATTTTTTTCTAGTTATTTCACCCTGTGCTGTCTGTCCCGTGCGTGATGGTTTTTGCCCATCGGTCTCTGCCCCCCTCCTCTGTGCGTTGTCTAATGTGGCGGCAGAGGATGGTGGCATGAGGAACTGGCACAGTTCCTTGTTCAGTCTAGCGCAGGATGAGTTAGGTGAGGGAGGTGAGTGCGGTGAGTGGGCTGCAGGCTGAGTGGGGTGAGTGCGGGCTGAGTGGAGTAAGTGCAGGCTGAGCAGGTAGGTGAGTGAGTAGAGGGTGTGTGCGTGCAGGTTGAGTGAGTGTGGAGTAACCGTGGTGTAGGCTGAATGAGTGCGGGGTTGGGTGAGTGCGGGGTAACTATGGTGTAGGCTGAGTGAGCGTGGGGCAGGATGAGTGCGGAGGTGAGTGCAGGGTGAGTGGGGGCAGAGTGAGTGGTGGGGCAGAGTGAGTGAGGGGGCAGAGTGAATGTGGGTTTAGTGAGTACAGGACAGAGTGAGTGCAAGGTGAGTGAGTGCAGGGTCGTCAGTCGTCGGGCTGTGGGATAAATGGGCGACCTGAGGAGTGAGTGTGGAGTGAGGTGGGCAAGTTGGTGCTGAGCAGTGGTGAGTGGGTGTTGAGCAGGTTGAGGGTGCCCTGAGTGAAGGTGCATGTGCACTGAAGGGGGGTGAGTGTGTGCTGAGCAGGTGTGTGTGCTGAGCGGGGTGAGTGTTTGCAGAGTGGGGGCATCAGCAGGGGCAGTGTGGGGAGTGCGGGCATGTGGGGGAGTGAGTGTGGGGGGTAAGCAGGGGCAGTGTGGGTGAGTGGGGGCAGTGTGGGTGAGTAGGGGGGTAAGCAGGGGCAGTGAGGGTGAGTGGGGTGGCCTATGCAGGAGTAGTGTGGGTGAGTGGGGGCAGTGTGCGTGAGTAGAGGGTAAGCAGGGGCAGTGTGTGGAGTGAGGGTATACGGGGGGGTAAGAGGGGTGAGCAGGGGCAATGTGGGTGAGTGGTGGGTAAGCAGGGGCAGTGTGGGTGATTAGGGGGGGCTATGCAGGGGCAGTGTGGGTGAGTGGGGCAGTGTGGGTGAGTAGGGGGTAAGCAGGGGCAGTGTGGGTGACTGGGGGGTAAGCAGGGGCAGTGTGTGTGAGTGGGGGGTAAGCAGGGGCAGTGTGGGTGATTGGGGGGGGTAAGCAGGGGCAGTGTGGGTGATTGGGGCCATGTGGGGGGTGAGACGGGTACGGAGGGGCAGTGTGGGGTGTGAGTGAGGGCGGTGCGTGGAGCGGGCAGTGGTTGGGGTGTGGGGGTATGTGGTGTTGGCGGCAGTGTGTTTGCGCTTCCGGCTAGTGTCAGCGGCTGGCGATGGCGCAAGCAGCGCGTGATAGCGGCACAGTGGCGGGAAGTGCAAAACTGCTGATTATGTATATAGATAGATATATACATAAGCAAAGGAAACAAAGGAGATGATCAGTGTCAGGCCTCTTTCACACTGGCAGGTTTTATTCGCCGCGGCATCTGCCACAACCGGAGAACCGCACGTGCCGCCCTCGACCGCTGGCCCCATAGACAATGCATGGGACCTGGCGGAAGTCGGGCCGTCAGGCGGAAGAGGGGGTAAATCTACCAGATCTGCCGCATTAGAAGCTGCAGTAAGGAAAGCTGCTGTTATTCAGCATCTTATCAGTTCACCATTAAAAAATATCAAGCAGTGAGGACTGGAGGATTGAAATATGTTTCTGAGCAATTAGAGTAATACACCTCAGCTGCTGCAGAACCTCATAATAGACTTCAGCTGCTGCAGAACCTCACAATACACCTAATCTGCTGCAGAACCTCACAATACACCTAATCTGCTGCCAAACCTCATAATACACCTCAGCTGCTGCAGAACCTCATAATACACTTCAGCCGCTGCATAACCTCATAATACACTTCAGCTGCTGCAGAACTTCATAATATAGCTGAGCTGCAGCAGGGCCTCATAATACACCTCAGCTGCTGCAGAACCTCATAATATAGCTGAGCTGCTGGAGAACCTCATATTACACCTAATCTGCTGCAGAACGTCATAATACACCTAATCTGCTGCAGAACCTCCTAATACACCTCAGCTGCTGCAGAACCTCATTATACAACTGAGCTGCTGCAGAACATCATTGTACAACTTAGCTGCTGCCAAATCTCATAATTAAACAGAGCTACTGCAGAACCTCATAATACATCTCAGCTGAACCTCATAGTCATGCACACCAGCTGTTTAGTACAGTACTGGGCAGACGTCTTTTCGGGCCCCACTGTAACTTGTCGCCTCAATAACTGATTTACTATATAGCGACGTGTCACATGGGGCAGGGTGGCACATGCAGGTAATGTGTTATGGTCTGGCAGTATTATAGCATCACTGTATATGCTGGTAATATGTGTTATGGTCTGGCGGTATTATAGCATTAGTGTATATATTGGTAATATGTGGTCAGGCTGAGCGGGAGGATGTTGCAGGGAGCGGGTGAGCGTCGGGGGAGCCGGCGGGTGAGCGGCGGGGGAGTGGGAGGATGTGGCAGGGAGCGGGTGAGTGGCGGGGGAGCAGGTGAGCGGCTGGGGAGCGGGAGGATGTGGCAGGGAGCGGGTGAGTGGCGGGGAGCGGGTGAGCGGCGGGGGAGTGGCGGGGGAGTGGTGGGGGAGCGGGAGGATGTGGCGGGTGAGCGGCGGGCGGTGCTTGGAGCGGGCAGTGGTTGGGGTATGGGGTATGTGGTGTTGGCGGCAGTGTTTTTACGCTTCCGGCCAGTGTCAGCGGCGCGTGATCGGGAGAGCAGTGATAACATGACAGGGGCGGGCTCTGTGGCGCTGGGGGTGGTGGCCGTCTCTCCCCTTTCGCCCTTGCTCTCTGCCAGTGCTGGGCAGAGGGTAGAGGGCAGAGCAGAGGGAAGGGCAGGGAGAGGGCAGGGAGAGGGAAGAGGGCAAGGGCAGGGCAGGAGGGAAGGTCAGTGAGAGTGGTAACTGAGGGCAGTGGGTAGGACAGAGGGCAGTGGGTGGGACTGAAGGCAGTGGGTGGGACTGAGGGTAGTGGGTGGGACTGAGGGCAGTGGGTGGGGCTGAGGGTAGAATTGAGGACAGTCCAAGGCTGAGGGCAGGACTGAGGGCAGTGCGGGGCTGACAGCAATGCGAGGCTGAGGGCAGTGCGGGGAAGGGGCAGTGCAAGAGGCAGTGCATGGTTGAAGGCAGTGCAGAGGGCGGGGCTGAGGGCAGTGCAGTGCTGACGGTAGGACTGAGGGAAGTGCAGGGCTGAGGGTAGGACTGAGGGCAGTGCATCACTGAGGGCAGTGCAAGTGGCAGTGCAAAGGCTGAGGGCAGTGCAAAGGTTGAAGGTGGTGTAGGGCAAAGGGCAGTGCAGGGGGCAGTGCAGAGCAGAAGGCAGTTCAGGGGGCAGTGCAGGGCAGAGCAGGGGGCAGTGCAGAGGGCAGTGCAAAGCAGAGGGCAGTGCAGAGGGCATTGCAGGGGGCAGTGCAAAGGCTGAGGGCAGTGCAAAGGCTGGGGGCAGTTTAGGGTGGAGGGCATGGCTGAGGGCAGTGCAGGGCTGAGGGCAGTGTAGGCTGAGGGCAGTGCAGGGCTGAGGCATGCAGGGCTGAGGGCAGTGCAAAGGCTGAGAGCAGTGTAGGGCAGAGGGCAGTGTAGGGCAGATGGCAGTGCAGGGCAGAGGGCTGTGCAGGGCAGAGGGCTGTGCAGGCAGAGGCTGGCGGCTAAAGGCAGTGCTGAGGGCAGGGCAGGACGCAGGGCACAGTGCAGGGATGAGGGCTGAGGACAGTGCAGGGCTGAGGGCAAGGGGCAGTGCAGGAGTGATGGGAGGGGTAGTGCAGGGATGAGGACAGCGCAGGGCTGAGGCCAGTGCAGAGCTTAGGGCAGGGGGCAGTGCAGGGCTGGGGGCAGTGCAAGGCTGAGGGCAGTGCAGGGCTGAGGGCAGTGCAGGGCTGAGGGCAGTGCAGAAGGCAGGGCACAGTGCAGGGCAGGGGGCAGTGCAGGGCTGAGGGCAAGGGGCAGTGCCGGACTGATGGCAGGGGTAGTGCAGGGATGAGGACAGCGCAGGGCTGAGGCCAGTGCAGAGCTTAGGGCAGGGGGCAGTGCAGGGCTGAGGCCAGTGCAGAGCTTAGGGCAGGGGGCAGTGCAGGGCTGGGGTCAGTGCAGGGCTGAGGGCAGTGCAGGGCTGAGGGCAGGGCAGAAGGCAGGGCACAGTGCAGGGCAGGGGGCAGTGCAGGGATGAGGCCTGAGGACAGTGCAGGGCTGAGGGCAGGGGGCAGTGTTGGGCTGATGGCAGGGGTAGTGCAGGGATGAGGGCAGGGGGCAGTGCAGGGCTGAGGACAGCGCAAGGCTGAAAGCAGGGGGCAGTGCAGGGATGAGGGCAGGGGGCAGCGCAGGGCTGAGGCCAGTAGGCAGGGGGCAGTGCAGGGCTGAGGGCAGGGGACAGTGCAGGGGTGAGGACAGTGCAGGGGTGAGGACAGTGCAGGGGTGAGGACAGTGCAAGGGTGAGGACAGTGAAGGGGTGAGGGCAGGGGGCAGTGCACGGATGAGGACAGCGCAGGGCTAAGGGCAGGGGGCAGTGTAGGGATGAGGAGAGTGCAGGGGGCAGTGCAGGGCTGAGGACAGCACAGGGCTGAGGGCTGGGGGGAGTGCAGGGGGAAGTGCAGGGATGAGGACAGTGCAGGGGGCAGTGCAGGATGAGGACAGTGCAGGGCTGAGGGCAGGGGGCAGTGCAGGGGCAGTGCAGGGCTGAGGGCAGGGGCAGTGCAGGGCTGAGGGCAGGGGGCAGTGCAGGCTGACAGGCAGGGGCAGTGCAGGGGCAGTGCAGGGCTGAGGGCAGGGGGCAGTGCAGGGATGAGGACACTGCAGGGGCAGTGCAGGGCTGAGAGCAGGGGGCAGTGCAGGGATGAGGACAGTGCAGGGCTGAGGGCAGGGGGCAGTGCAGGGCTGAGGGCAGGGGGCAGTGCAGGGATGAGGACAGTGCAGGGGGCAGTGCAGGGCTGAGGGCAGGGGGCAGTGCAGGGATGAGGACAGTGCAGGGCTGAGGGCAGGGGGCAGTGCAGGGCTGAGGACAGTGCAGGGGGCAGTGCAGGGATGAGGACAGTGCAGGGATGAGGACAGTGCAGGGGCAGTGCAGGACTGAGGGCAGGGGGCAGTGCAGGACTGAGGACAGCACAGGGCTGAGGGCAGGGGGGCAGTGCAGGGATGATGACAGTGCAGGGAGCAGTGCAGGGCTGAGGGCAGGGGGCAGTGCAGGGATGAGGACAGTGCAGGGGGCAGTGCAGGGCTGAGGGCAGGGGGCAGTGCAGGGATGAGGACAGTGCAGGGGGCAGTGCAGGGCTGAGGGCAGGGGGCAGTGCAGGGATGAGGACAGTGCAGGGGGCAGTGCAGGGCTGAGGGCAGGGGGCAGTGCAGGGCTGAGGGCACGGGGAAGTGCAGGGCTGAGGACAGTGCTGCAGGGGGCAGTGCAGGGGGCAGTGCAGGGCTGAGGACAGTGCAGGGGGCAGTGCAGGGATGAGGACAGTGCAGGGATGAGGACAGTGCAGGGTGAGGACAGTGCAGGGGCAGTGCAGGGCTGAGGACAGCACAGGGCCGAGGGCAGGGGGCAGTGCAGGGGGCAGTGCAGGGCTGAGGGCAGTGCAGGGATGAGGACAGTGCAGGGGGCAGTGCAGGGATGAGGACAGTGCAGGGGGCAATGCAGGGCTGAGGGCAGGGGTCAGTGCAGGGCTGAGGGCAGGGGGCAGTGCAGGGCTGAGGGCAGGGGGCAGTGCAGGGCTGAGGACAGTGCAGGGGGCAGTGCAGGGATGAGGACAGTGTAGAGGGATGAGGACAGTGCAGGGCTGAGGGCAGGGGGCAGTACAGGGATGAGGACAGTGCATGGAGCAGTGCAGGGCTGAGGGCATGGGGCAGTACAGGGATGAGGACAGTGCAGGGAGCAGGGCAGAGGGCAGGGGGCAGTGCAGGGATGAGGACAGTGCAGGGATGAGGACAGTGCAGGGGCAGTGCAGGGCTGAGGGCAGGGGGCAGTACAGGGATGAGGACAGTGCAGGGAGCAGTGCAGGGCAGAGGGCAGGGGGCAGTGCAGGGATGAGGGCAGGGGGCAGTGCAGGGATGAGGACAGTGCAGGGCTGAGGTCAGGGGGCGTTGCAGGGATGAGGACAGTGCAGGGGGCAGTGCAGTGCTGAGGGCATGGGGCAGTACAGGGATGAGGACAGTGCAGGGAGCAGGGCAGAGGGCAGGGGGCAGTGCAGGGATGAGGACAGTGCAGGGATGAGGACAGTGCAGGGGCAGTGCAGGGCTGAGGGCAGGGGGCAGTACAGGGATGAGGACAGTGCAGGGAGCAGTGCAGGGCAGAGGGCAGGGGGCAGTGCAGGGATGAGGGCAGGGGGCATTGCAGGGATGAGGCAGGGGGCAGTGCTGAGGTCAGGGGGCGTTGCAGGGATGAGGACAGTGCAGGGGGCAGTGCAGGGCTGAGGGCAGGGGGCAGTACAGGGATGAGGACAGTGCAGGGAGCAGTGAAGGGCTGAGGGCAGGGGGCAGTGCAGGGATGAGGACAGTGCAGGGAGCAGTGCAGGGCTGAGGGCAGGGGGCAGTACAGGGCTGAGGGCAGGGGGCAGTACAGGGATGAGGACAGTGCAGGAGCAGTGCAGGGCTGAGGGCAGTGCAGGGCTGAGGGCAGGGGGCAGTACAGGGATGAGGACAGTGCAGGAAGCAGTGCAGGGTTGAGGGCAGGGGGCAGTGCAGGGCTGAGGGCAGGGGGCAGTGCAGGGATGAGGACAGTGCAGGGAGCAGTGCAGGGTTGAGGGCAGGGGGCAGTGCAGGGCTGCGGGCAGGGGGCAGTACAGGGATGAGGACAGTGCAGGGAGCAGTGCAGGGCTGAGGACAGTGCAGGGGCAGTGCAGGGATGAGGACAGTGCAGGGATGAGGACAGTGCAGGGATGAGGACAGGGCTGAGGGCAGGGGGCAGTGCAGGGCTGAGGACAGCACAGGGCCGAGGGCAGGGGGCAGTGCAGGGCTGAGGGCAGTGCAGGGATGAGCACAGTGCAGGGGGCAGTGCAGGGCTGAGGGCAGGGGGCAGTGCAGGGATGAGGACAGTGCAGGGGGCAGTGCAGGGCTGAGGGCAGGGGCAGGGGGCAGTGCAGGGCTGAGGACAGTGCAGGGGGCAGTACAGGGATGAGGACAGTGCAGGGATGAGGACAGTGCAGGGGCAGTGCAGGGCTGAGGGCAGGGGGCAGTGCAGGGCTGAGGACAGCACAGGGCTGAGGGCAGGGGCAGTACAGGGGCAGTGCAGGGATGAGGACAGTGCAGGGGGCAGTGCAGGGCTGAGGGCAGGGGGCAGTACAGGTATGAGGACAGTGCAGGAAGCAGTGCAGGGTTGAGGGAAGGGGGCAGTGCAGGGCTGAGGGCAGGGGCAGTACAGGGATGAGGACAGTGCAGGGTTGAGGGCAGGGGGCAGTGCAGGGCTGAGAGCAGGGGGCAGTGCAGGGCTGAGGGCAGGGGGCAGTACAGAGATGAGGACAGTGCAGGAGCAGTGCAGGCTGAGGCAGGGGCAGTACAGGTATGAGGACAGTGCAGGGAGCATGCAGGGTTGAGGCGGGCTGCAGGTACCTGGCAGCTGCTGTTTGTGCCCCTACTCCGTGAATCTGTTTGAGCTCAAGGACCTGTGGTGACTTCACTGTCATGTGGTCTGGCCCCGCCCATGAGAGTGACGTCACCACAGGCCGTTCATCACAGGCCAGCAGTAACAATGTACGGGGGGGCGTGTATTCACATAATTGCCTTGTGGGTGAGGGGGTGTGTGGCAGATATGGCGCCGGCCCCTTTTGTAAAGCCGCTCCCCCTGGCTGCTGCCGCTGAGGGACTCAGGGCTGACACTGTCCAATGGACAGTGCGGCCCTGGCGGCGGGCGAGCGGGAACATGGTGCGGGGGAGCGGCGGTCATTGGTGGTGGTAGGTGGTGGTGTCCGGCGACAGGGGTTTTGCGATTATGTATATAGATGCAATTATGCAATGATTTCTAGTCTAGTCAGTATGTCAGATTCAGTATACCTTTCTTAAAGGGACAATATACCGTATGCTGCTAGAATCTAAATGACCTCTCTATTTTGGTATTTTACAGTATAATTACTAATTAGGAAATCTCTTTACTTACAGGGTGACTCTGGAGGACCTCTGGTGTGTGAAGCAGATGATAGAGTAACTGTATTTGGCATTGTAAGCTGGGGATCTGGTTGTGCAGAGGAGAATAAGCCTGGAGTGTATACCGAGGTATCAAAGTACTTCAATTGGATCTTATCCAATATCACCTGAGGATCATCTTACATTCAGAAATAGGAGGAAATTGTAAAATCCTAGTGCACAAAAACTTCTTCTATAATTTGTTAATTCAGTATATCCAAAAGTAGATATCTTATGATAACTGGTTTACTCTGTAAGACATGTTATGTAATAAAGAAGGCATGTCATAAAGGAATAGTGTTATGTGCTAATTTCTCAGTGCCAGAACTACAACTACTGTCTCGATGAGGTCACCTTGTCTTGGTGGAATGGCTTGCACATTTTTTTGATAAAAATAATGTCACCAAGTATCCTATATATTTTTATGAACTATAGAACTTTACTTTTATTTATTTTAGGCTATTTGCTCATTTTTTCTTTGTTGTTTTTGCTATTATAAGGCCCGTGTGAACATGTGCCTACTGCATGGTTACATATTACCGTAGTTCCAGTTCTGGTTTTTGTTTGATTACAAGATTATGTTGCAATAACAAGGAAATACATATTTATCATGTTTATTACAGCGTTTTCAACTTGTGCTATGTTCACATCGGCATACCACCAGAAAACTATTGATTACTTGGGATGAGCGAGTATACTTGCAAGTATTCGGTACTCGGCTAGTAATGCAGTACTAAAGTACTAGGAACATAGTGAGTATTTCACTACCCGCCTCGCAATATTCGGATCTCCTGCCCAGCATGTTAGCCAATCACAGTAATGCCGCAGCCTTCTTGATTGAGGCAATACTATGATTGGCTGGCTGCGCAGCTCCAGAGATGAGTCATAGTCTAAGACTCATAGGCTCTATATAAGCTCTACCGCCGCCACTTTCTGCTCTTTGCATCCAGAACACAGCTAGTGCTAACGTAGGGAGAATGTGAACAGCTGCTAGGGAGAATTGTGCTTTTACACATCATCCATAAATCATCTCAAAAACACAAAAGCTCTTGTGATAGCTACCTTGAGTATTTTAGTACTAGGTGACTGTAGAGCAGGGAGACAAGCAGGAGCATTACAGTACATAGTACATCAATATCTCAGCTCTTCTGAGAGCAGTAAGTACTGTATAAAGTCAGGGAGTAGTGACAGTTTTCCCAGCTATTTTTGGACTCACATTTACCTCTGCAGACCAATTTTTTTGCAGTTGCGGTGCTATTTACGCATAGAATAGCACGAATGGTACTGCACAACTGACACGTATGCAGATGAAGTCCATGGAGCCTCGGTTAAGAGTCTACAACATGGACACCAGCCAGTTATCCCACCAGGGAAGGACCTAGCCCAGGGTATTAGTAGCCCTTAAGTCACTATCCAGCCCTTGCGAGCTTGAAGATATGGCCAGGGATTTACCATGGACTAGGTATCCAACCACAGACAGCTGTTTCGGGGTTGTTGCCCCTCATCAGTGTGGCGCAGGATTCTGGCTGGGTGGGAGCAATGCTTGATAGACAGACATCACAAAGAACCCACTGACCTTGTGGAGACCAGTGGAGGATAACACTGCGGGCACCAGTCAAAGCACTCAAACACAGTGAAACCCAAGGTGCATTGCTCCCTAGAATTTGAATATGCAGATGAAGTCCATGGAGCCTCGGTTAAGAGTCTACAACATGGACACCAGCCAGTTATCCCAACAGGGAAGGACCTAGCCCAGGGTATTAGTAGCCCTTAAGTCACTATCCAGCCCTTGCGAGCTTGAAGATATGGCCAGGGATTTACCATGGACTAGGTATCCAACCACAGACAGCTGTTTCGGGGTTGTTGCCCCTCATCAGTGTGGCGCAGGATTCTGGCTGGGTGGGAGCAATGCTTGATAGACAGACATCACAAAGCACCCACTGACCTTGTGGAGACCAGTGGAGGATAACACTGCGGGCACCAGTCAAAGCACTCAAACACAGTGAAACCCAAGGTGCATTGCTCCCTAGAATTTGAATATGCAGATGAAGTCCATGGAGCCTCGGTTAAGAGTCTACAACATGGACACCAGCCAGTTATCCCACCAGGGAAGGACCTAGCCCAGAGTATTAGTAGCCCTTAAGTCACTACTATCCAGCCCTTGCGAGCTTGAAGATATGGCCAGGGATTTACCATGGACTAGGTATCCAACCACAGACAGCTGTTTCGGGGTTGTTGCCCCTCATTAGTGTGGCGCAGGATTCTGGCTGGGTGGGAGCAATGCTTGATAGACATCATAAAGCACCCACTGACCTTGTGGAGACCAGTGGAGGATAACACTGCGGGCACCAGTCAAAGCACTCAAACACAGTGAAACCCAAGGTGCAATGCTCCCTAGAACTGACACGTAGCCAGCACTGTTGTCTTCTGTAAAGACTGGCGAGCTAAATCTTCATCTTTCACCTCAGGCCAATTTTTATGCCGTTGCGATGCTGTTTTCACATAGAATAGCACACATGGTACTGCACAACTGTGACGCAGCCAGCACCGCTGTCTTCTGGGGTGACTGGCGAGCTAAATCTTCGGCTTTCACCTGAGGCCAATTTTTTTGCTGTTTCGGTGCTGTTTCTAAAACACAAAGCAGTACTAGGTTGTAGTGCTACCTTCCACAAAGCACGAACTGCACCTTGTTCCCTAATATCTGCATCTGAGCACCTGAAACTGTCACAAAAACCCCAAATTCCCAAAAAGCCTGTTGAGAAGGGACAGGGACATGGACGTTGCTAATGATTAAGGAAGTTGTTCTTCCGAAACGCGTCTAGCGCCCAGCTAGCACGCTGAATGATTTTAGACTTTTCAAAAAATAATAAAAACTTTAAGAAGACAAGCACCGGTGGTTTATACTTCACATTGTCTCCTGGGCAGTTGCCAAAGCTGCCACACCAGGTGCAGGAATCCAGGAGATTAATGGGCGGTGGAGCGGCCTTTCCCTTTCCCCTTTCCATTTGAATGAGTGGGCGTGAGGTTGTCAGTGATGCCCGACAAAGCACTGAGTCTGGGAGACAGAAAAAGGTTGGTGCATCTATGTTGCTGGCGAAATGTCCTGGTCTAGAATGTAAACATGTCTGGAAGCCAGAAGAGCAAGAGCATATACTGTCTTGGATGGCAGATAAGGCCTCAATGAAATTTTGTAGCAGCACCCAATCTTCAACGATCACACAGTATACTGTCGATAGAGAGAACGCTGGGTCATCCAATCCTCAACGTGTTCCTACTTCCTCCCCCACTCAGCAGTCACTGGAAACATTTGTCCCCAAGCTTGGCCACTCTGAGGATCTCTTTGGTACATATAATTCTTTGGTTACATCTGGCCTCTCAATACGCAACATTGAAGAAGAACATGAGGAGTTTTCGTCTGTTCATGGCCAAATATTTGAAAACCCATGGCTAGAAGAAAGCCACTTTCAGCCACGTGATATGCTGGCTGAAGAGGTGGAGGCTAATGATGATGAAACACAGTTGCCATCTGGCCAGCCGACAATATCAACACTGAAGGAGGATGGCATTGACGACGAGGTGGTCGATGATGAGTCCACTGATCCGACAAGGACCATTGGCATGCACAGCCAGCACAGCAGCACAGAGGAAGAAGGTGAATACGTGGCACCAAAGACTACTGTTTTCAGCAGAGTACGAAGTGTGTCAACTGTTGCCAAAAGCAACCCTTCTGTGCCCCAAGTCAAGGCAAGGGTGCGATCAGCCACTGTCTTGATTTTTTTCAGATAGTCCTTCTAAACCAAATTTTATCATATGTAGCATCTGCCATACCAAGCTGAGCAGAGGCCAGGGCAATGGCAACCAGAGCACCACCAGTATGCGGAAACACTTGGCAGCTAAGCACCCTAGTCGGTGGGTAAGAACAACAGGGTACCAAATCAGTATCTGCGGGTCAAACCACTGCCATGTCACCATGGATCCATCCTCCCCAATCTTCTGGCCAGGAAGCAGGTGTTCATGCCTCCTGTTCACAAGCTGCAGTTACAGAGAAACAGGAAACGTCAATCCCATCCACTTGTTTGTCCCAGCTAAGTGTCCAGTTGTCCGTGCCCCAGATCTATGAAAGAAAGCGTAAATACCAAGCCACACACCCACAAGCACAAATACTAAATGGGCACGTTGCCCAGTTGCTAGCCGTGGAGATGTTGCCATTTAGGCTTGTGGGGACATGGTTTTTCCGTGATCTCTTGGCTGTGCCTGCCCCATGGTTCTCTGTTTACAGCCAGCACTATTTTTCCTGGTGTGCCGTCCACGCGTTACACGAGCACATGTTAAACAATCTAAAGTGTGCTCTCACCAATGCCTTAACTGGGAAGGTCCACCTAACAACAGACACGTGGACTTGTGGACAGCGACGATATATCTCTGTCATGCACACTTGGCTCAACCTGGTAGAGGGTGGGACAAAGTCGCAAACTGAGACATCACATATCCTATCCACACCACGAAAAGCGTGCCCAACCTCGATCAGGGTTTCTGCCTCATCATATACGTCCCGTCTCCCCTCTTCCTCCTCCTCCGCCTCCTCACCCTATGCTCAATTACTGCTGAAGCTGATCAGCAGGCCAAGGAACCCATAGGGTGGAAGGGCCCCATGACATTCGGGGAGGGAGGGAGTTAATCAGAGCAGATTTGCTATTGGGGGATTTATATGATGCAGAGGACAGAGTTAACTGGTGGGGGGTTAACTGGTGGCTTAGGAGAGGAAGAGGGGGAATTTGAGGGGAAGATACTGGGGACAGGAAAGGAAGTCCCCTCACTCTATTTCCGGGGGACAGTGAGAACAGTTCTTACCAGTGATAGCAGACTTGGTTCCCTCAGGGCCCTGATTCAGGCGGCAGCAGCGGTGCATGGGGCGCAGGCAGTGGAGGCTTATGTACAGGCTGCCTGCGTTTCCCCATCGGCACCGGCCCCCTCCGCTCCAGCTCTGCGTGGCCGCCGCTCTAGGCCACCGGAGTGTTACTCCCTGGATGCTGGGGGTGTGAGAAGGGCCCGTTCTAGGAGCCCCAGTGGGGACCTTCCACGGCGGGGAGGGTGCCCTTCCAGCCTGGGGCCCTCTCCGGCCATCATGAGGAATCCGCAATGAGGCGGCGCCGAACCACAAGTGGGTGGATCCGGCCCACGACCTACTTCCGGTCGGCGGCCTGGGACCCGGAGTAGTATTGTAGCGGCGGCTCCCAGTAGAGGCTGGGTGTGGGAGAGCGCCGAGCGGCCAGCGGTGATAGAGGGGGCCTCCCGCTGTTGGCGGGGGGTGGAGCGGCTTCCCGGGCGGGAGGAGCCGGCAGCTACAACAGGGATTGCGGTATGTGCACTGGGAGCTCGTTCTTTAGGCCGGTCACAGGCGGTGACTAGCGGAAGGCGCGACATGGGGGAGTCCCCGGGGTGCAGGGCTAGCAGGCTCCGGATGGTTCAGCAACGGTGGCCCCTGGATCCAAAAGGGGTTGAACCCAGCCGGCATCTACGGATGCAGGGCCCGGGGGGGCTATAGCGGATCTCCCTTATTTAGCAGGGGAGGGATCCCGGCAGCATAGGGATCACGAGCGGCCCGACTGCAGTCGGCAGGATGGGCCTAGGGACGGAGGCCCCTATAGGCAGAAGTGGACCCAGAGGGGTTTGGCTGAAGGGACAGATAGGCGATCGCAGGAGCGGTCACAGAGAACCAGGGGTGCTCCTGCTGCCATGGAGGCCAGGGAAAACGGCGGCAGTGGCAGGCACACCCCAGTTGAGGAACCCCTGGAGGGCGAGATCAGCGCGGAAGACGGAGAAGTGTCGGAGAATTCATCCATGGAGGAGCAGACGGGAGAGAACTATGTAGCGGCTGCTCCTCGGCAGCCTGGTGAGAACTCTGAATGTACTGTTGAGTTTGTCGGGATCGTATGGCGATGTGGGGGTAGGGCCGGTTCCGGCGGGGGGGGTTAGCGTCTGGGGTGACCGTTGGTGGGGATGTTGTGGGTCAGTTGCTGGCTTTTTTGCAGTGTTTGGTGGAGCGTGGGGGCCTTAGTTCTGTTACGGGATCTCCGGTGGGAGCTTGTGTCGGTCCGGCTAGGGTTGGGTCCAGTGCGGGAGGAGATGTTGCGTTACAGCAGAGTGTGGTCGAGCAGGCGTCAACGGTGCCGAAAACGGCAGTTGAGGCGGCTGGGGCAGAAAAGGAAAAAGAGGAGGAGGTGGTTAGGCTGGATGATAGGGCCAAGAGCGAGGTCTATGTTTGTTTTGAGAGCCCCTTAGGGGCGCATTTGAAGAAGGAAGTCAGGGAGAAGATTTGGAAAGGGGAGTACGTTGAAATTTTTTCGCTGCTCCCGTTGGAGAAGTTCAATTTAGACAAGGGTCAGCCTAGTGATTCCAAAAAGGAGAAAGAGGATGAGGAGAAGCGGTGGTATCGGCTTATTCCGCAGACATTTGCAAATTGGTTACAGGCCTTTGCGATATTGGCGAGTGTCGTGAGGGAGGAGGAGCCAGACCATTGCTCCGCTTTGTTTGGTTATATGGATTCTATCGGAGAGGCTTATAGAGTGTATGAGGGGTTGTCTTGGCTGCGTTATGACGAACAGTTCAGGCCACGCAAGGCTTTGCGGTCAGAGATGCGTTGGGATCACAAGGATATTTCCTTGTGGTTACGGTTGATGACGGCTCCGGCGCAGCCCTTTCGGAGTGGGGCCGGCGGATCGGGTTCAGGATTGGAGGCCTCGGCCGGGTTCAGAAAAGGGTGTTGTTGGCAATTTAATGAAGGGCAATGCAAGTTTGGAAGATCCTGTCGTTTTAAGCACGAATGTTCGGGATGTGGAGGGGGTCACAGCTTTGCCCATTGTTTCAAGAGAGGAAAGGGTAAGGGAGGAGACAGTGCTGGTAAAAGGGAGGACCCCGGTGAGGGTAGAGGTGATGGAGCCATTTTTAAGTAGGTATCCGGATGTTGAGGCTGCCGAGTTGTTGCGCTTGGGTTTTCGGTTTGGGTTTTGTATTCCGTCTGATGCGGTGGGGGGTTTGTTTCGCCCTGGGAATTTGCGCTCGGCTAAGGCTCATCTGGGTGTTGTTGATGAGAAGTTGAGGAAGGAGATTGAGTTGGGACGAATGGCGGGTCCTTTTTTGGACCCTCCTTGTTTGAATTTGCGTGTATCCCCGCTGGGGGTGGTTCCGAAGAAGGTGCCGAACAAGTTTCGGTTGATCCACCATTTGTCGTACCTGGCGGGGACCTCAGTGAACGCTGGGATTGCGCCAGAATTGGCGGCAGTTTGTTATGTGTCATTTGATAAGGCGGTTGATTTGGTGAGGAAAGCGGGACCGGGGCGCTGATGGCAAAGTCAGATGTGGAAGCGGAATTTCGATTATTGCCGGTGCATCCGGGGAGTCAGCAGGCGGGTTCCCCTATTTGTGCTGGGCTGCTGTTCGCCTAACTGAGGTTGCGAGGGATTTTGGTATTTTGTTGGCTCCAGAAAAAAACGGAGGGACCGGCAACAAGTTGTGCGTTTTTTGGGGATTGAAATCGATTCGGTGGCTCAGGAGTGTCGGCTTCGTGCTGACAAGATTGTGGATTTGAGAAGGTCGGTGGTGGATGTGAGCAAGGAAAAAAGGTTCAGCTTAAGGTGGTGCAATCTTTGCTGGGAAAACTTAAGTTTTGCTTTTCGGATTATGCCAATGGGTAGGGTTTTTGCGAGGCGGTTGGCATTGGCCATGTCGGGCAAGACGTGCCCGGTGCATTTTGTCTGGATAACCAGGGACATAAAAGAAGATTTAAGAGTTTGGGATGTATTTTTGCAGGAATACAATGGGCGCACGGTATGGCTTAAAGAAGTGGTGCCCAACAGGGTGTTGCAGTTATTTACGGATGTGTCGGGTTCAGTGGGATTTGGAGCCTTTTTTAGGGGCCGTTGGTGGCAGGTAGGTGGCCGGAGTCGTGGAGGGATCAAGGTTTGGTGCGGAACCTTGCGTTGTTGGAAATTTTCCCCATTGTCGTGGCAATAGAATTGTGGGGTCAGGAATTTGCCGGCAGGAAAGTTTGATTTCATTGCGACAATATTTCAGTGGTATATGCGATTAACGCTTTGTCCGCTAAGTCACTGCCGGTAGTGGTTTATCTGAGGCATCTCGTGCTCAGATGTTTACAGTGGAATATTCAGACTGTGGCTAAACATGTTCCGGGAGTTTTTAATTCAGTGGCTCATGCGCTTTCTCGGTTTCAGTTCCACAGGTTTTGGGAGTTGGTGCCTTGGGCGGACGAGTTTGGTCTGCCATGTCCGGATGGTTTATAGAAACTGGTAACATGATTGTGGGTAGTTTGATCCGCAGATCAGTAACTGAGGCGACTTGGTGCAGATATGGAAAAGTATGGCAAGAATGGGAAGAATTTGAGAGAGACCTGGGAATGATTGGGGGCGTGGATAACGTGCAGAAGGTTTTGACATTCATAGGGAATGATTTTGTGTCAGGGAGGTCTGCTTCAGCAGTGGCGCAGAGGTGGCGGTGTTTGCATTCTGGTTTCGGTTGTTGGGCAGGCAGGATGCGACAAAGGACTTTAGGGTGCGGCAGGCTTTGAAATGTTTCAGAAAAGGTGTTCGGGAGAGGGACGGACGACGTCCGGTGTCAATGAGTTTGTTAGAAAGGATGGTGAGTTTGGAGTTTGTTTGCAGGTCCTAGTACGAAACAATTTTGTTCTCAACTGCTTTTGTGTTGGCCTTTTTTGGAGCGTTTAGGTTGGGCGAATTGGTGAACCCATCTCGGTGTAGAGCGGGTGGTTTGGCCATGAATGATGTGGTTGTATGGGAGGACAGGGTAGAATGTTGGTTGCGGTGTTCGAAAACGGACCAGGTGGGCAGAGGACGGCTAGTTGTGTTCTATGCGTTAGCTGAGAGCCAGCTGTGTCCGGTGAGGGTGGTAAGGCATTTTCTATCACGAAGGGGTGGTTATCCGGGACCGCTGTTCCAGCATATGGACGGTTTGTTTTTGTCCAAGTTTCAGTTTCAGGCAGTTTTGCGGGAATGCTTGATCAGAGTGGGTGAGCGGCCAGAGGAGTTTGGCATGCATTCATTTCGGATTTGGGCGGCGACAGAGGCTTCTCGCTGGGGGATAGGAGATGATGTGGTGCGACGTATCGGTCGCTGGGAATCTTCTCGTTTTCGTCTGTATGTGCGTCCTCACCTACTTTCAAGGTAGTGGCTGGAGGGGGAGGCCCAGGCTACTGGGAAGGCGGGGGGGGAGTGGTGGGGTGGGTATTTTTTGTCGGGTAGCTATCAGGTAATATTGCACGTTGATTATGGTTCAATTGTTTATTTTGTTTTTGTTTGTTTGTGCAGGCATCTGCTTGATCTGGATTCTAGGACATTCATATGTATATTGGGGGGCTCGTCGAGCGGATGTTCGCCCAGATGGTCGGCAGTTAGGACTTGATAGAGGTGTGGCGTCAGTCAAATGGTTGGGCCTGAGGGGTATGCAATGGGGCAGGGTGTTGCCGGAATTTGAATATTTCTGTAGTGTGAATAGACCCCCAGATGTGTTGGTTCTGCATGTTGGAGGAAATGATTTGGGTGTGCGTGCGTCTCGGGAATTGATACGAGATATTAAGTGTGATTTGTTGCGACTGTGTTGTTCCCACCCGGGTTTGATTGTGGTATGGTCGGACGTGGTGCCAAGGGGACGATGGAGGTTTGGGAGGTCTGTGGATAAAATCAATTAAGCGAGAGTGAAGGTGAACAAGGTGGTGGCGGCATTTGTGGCGCGTAATGGGGGTTTGTAGTGCGTCACAGGGAATTGGAGTCATCGTCACGAGAATATTTGAAGGCTGGTTTGGTGCATTTGACGGATATAGGTTTGGATATGTGAATGTTGGATCTGAGAGAGGGTGTGGAGCAAGCGTTTGGTGTGTGGCGGGTCCAGGCCAAGTAAGGGGGTCACTTGTCCTGTCCTGTGGCGGGGTAGGTCTGGTCCAGAGGCAGAGGATTTTACATTTGGAATGGGGAAATGAGCCACTTCATAGATAGAGGGGCTCAGGTTAAAGGTACCTTGCAGGCACGGGGTTCTGGAAGGCCGGGGTATTGGTTCTAGGTAACCGATACCTTGTCCCTGGGGTCGGTGTTATTGCGGCCAGGGACAAGGTTTAGAGGCTTATGGACCGGGCCTATCCATGGGTAAAATGAGGGTGGGCCTATTGTTTTAAGTTGGGACGCCGTTGGACGGTGTACCCAGTTATTTCTGTCTAGAGTGTAAACAATAGGCAATAAAGGCTGCTGTGGCCAATTTGTTAAACCAAGTCACTGCAGTGTTGTGTGTTTATTTAATCGTAAAGGGGGTTGGGGATAACGAGTAAGTGGTCAATTAACGACCGGAGCTGGTACATGTGCTGTGCATGGCTCACGTGCTGAACCTAGTGGTTCAGAAATGTATCAAAACATAGCCTGACTTGTCGTACCTACTTGAGAAGGTGCGCCTTATTTGCGAGCATTTCCGCCATTCCTCTACCACTGTTGCCGGTCTTGCAGCGCTTCAAAAGCAATTTAATTTGCTAACTCCAAACACATTTGTGACCTGCCCACACGGTGAACTCAACATATCTCATGTTGGAAAGGATAAGTGAGCAGCAGAGGGCACTTGCTGAATACCAGCTTAAATCTTTCAGTGACCATCAGCTGGGCATGGAGCAAGATTTCACACTGGGTGATCCTACCCAGCCCAGCCAATATCATAAGGCAAGATTAGGTGATGAAGATGATGAGGAGTGAGAGGACTTATTTTCTGTGGTACCGAGGCAACCCCTGATGCTACAGAGGGGACTCCCAACCCCAGCTTCATGTCTGTCCAACATGGATGGGCTGGAGAGGAGGAGGAGAGTCAGTGTGAGGAGAGGATGGGTATTGTTCCTCCTTCTGGGTCCACAGAACATTTGCCTCTTTGCAGCTTGGCACACATGGCATAGTTCATGTATAACTGTCTGTCCCAAGACCCTTGCTTGATCCACATTTTCAACAGCAACCTATACTGGTTGGCCACCTTTCTCAACCCACGGTACAAGGACAAATTTCCTTCATTATTGTTGCAGTCACCAAGGGGTTTCACAATTGAACCCTTCAAGAGGGCCATTGTCAATCATCTAATGAAAATATCACCCCAGACATTGCTAGTAGCAGAGGTATCAGCTGTTTGCAACAGCATATATTAATGGGGAGAGACACGCCCAGCAGGTGCAAAAGAGGTGAGGGGAAAATGTCCACAAATTGGGCCATCTTCCATAAACCAGCTCATCAGCAAGAGCTAGCTGGACCGGTAACAATCTCAAAGAATGACCATACCTGCATCCATCCTGATGCTTCTGTTACATTTAATTACTGGGTATCCAAGCTGCACAGTTGGCCAGACCTCTCCTTATATGCCTTGGAGGTGCTGGCCTGCCCTGCTGCTAGTGTGATGTCAGAGCGTGTTTCAATGTCGCTGGGGCAATCATCACAGATACACGCACACGGCTGACTACAGGGAATGCAGATAGGCTGACTGATAAAATTCAACAAGGACTAGATTTTGCCACAGTTTTAAGCCCTCCAGATGACAGCATCCCAACCTAAAGTCAACCAAAACCTTCTTTTATGCTACTGGTGATCATGTCCATCCCTTCCCATACAAACCCCTTTCCTTCTTGCATATGTATCCAACTCCTGCTTCTGCCACATGTACCTCATGGTCAACAAGCTAGAAACAATGTTCCATTCATTAATATTTCACATCGGAGGCACATGGTATAGCACCTAGGGATGATGTTTGGAGACACTATGGGTCTTTTCACATCTGCATTTGGACTGCGTTTGCCTGAATTTGCATTCATATGCGTTTTTACTGCTAAAAATACATCCTAATGCATGCGTTAACACGCCCATATGCTGCAATGCAAGATACATTGCAAACGCATGCAAAAACGTGGGCTGCTGCGTCTAGGGTTGGATTTCAAAAACCCATGTGTTTTAGCAAAATGACATGCGTTTCTGCATGTGTTTGCAATGCGTTTCGCATTGCAACCTATGGGTGCGTTAACGCATGCATTTGGATGTGTTTTTAGCGGTAAAAAAGCATCCAAATGAAGGCAAACACAGTCCAGCCTTAGATGTAAACTGGGCCTATGTCTATACCTGTACATTGGGCACTGAAACTACCGTGCTAGTAGCCCTAGCTTCATAATTGTCTGGCCCTTGAGGCCTCCTTCCTGCATCAAACCCCTTAGGGCTAATTTTTGGAGACCACTATGCCTACACATTGTGCAGTGTAAGTGGAACAACAAGGACAGTAGTCCAATCTTTATAATTGTGAAGCCCATGTGATGATGATGGGTGGCTTCTTCCTGCGTTAACCATCACACAGCCCATACGGCAGATCGCTCTCCTTAAACCACTTACACACTGAGCTGTCAGAAGATCGCCTCGATCGTCACTCGCTCCTACGCCACTTCTGATAGCTCAGTGCGTAAGTGGCATAGGAGTCCCGCTCTGACGGCAAAAATGACAGGACTTCAAACAGTGCAATAAACATTGTAATAAAGCAGTGGTGTGAAACCGCTCGTGCAGCCCCTTACCACGTGCCCTTATGTTATATACATCTACTCCATACATTTTTTAACATTTACACATTAAGGCTGCGCACACCCGCTGCGTTTTTTTGTGCTTTTTACTCATGCATTTTTTCTGCATTGTCCACTATGACAGTGAAGAAAGATACTTTAAAAAAAAAAAGGGTCCCTGATATAATTTCCTGTCTTCTATTCGATGGGAAGGAGATACAGGGGGCCCTATTTTTATTTTATTTTTTAACTCTAAGCCTAACCCTAACCCTAACCCACCTAGGATAACCCTAACCCACCTGGAGTTAGGGTCAGGTTTAAAAAAAAAAAAATGAAAAAAAAACACGTAGGCTCCCGCAGCATTTTCTATCACCAGCTAAAGGTGACCCAAGCAGCTACTGGCTGCTAATTCCCTCTGCTTGGGGTTACCTTCACTCACAATGGAAAATCCAAGGAAGCCCTATTTTTTTTTTTAGTTTTTTTAAAAATAAACTAAAAAAAATTGATGTGGGCTTCACCAGATTTGTAATGCCAGCAAAGGTAATCCAGATAGCTGAGGGCTGGAACTCTCAGCGTGGTAGGGCCCAAGCATTCTGGGCTCTCCCACACTAAGAACGGCAGCCAGCAGCGGTCCCAGAATTGGTGCCTCAATGAGAGACGCCAAAACTGGGGGCTACCCCGCTGTTCCAGCTGCCAGGTAGCGGTGGCAGACTGGGTAATAAAGGGGTTGGTGACAGCTTTTTTTTCAGCTTTATTTAAAAAAAACACACCACACCTCATTCACCACTTTATTATACCCACCATATCCCTCCAACGCAGTCCACGGTCTGGTCCAGTCTCCTGTGATGTCCAAATCGGATCCAATATCTGCTGATCGTTTGGCCAGCCGGACAACCGATCAGCTGATGTGTCGGTAAAGGTACCTTTACACGCCGCAATGTCTGCTGGGAATCCTGACGGTGATATGTCGTCCTGAAACTATCGCCATCAAATTGCCTCTCAGTTGCGGCGTGTAATTGGGGAATTTGGTGACGATAAATTGCCACCTGGTTCCTGATTTCAGAGCACTGCTCCAAAATCAGAGGCAATCATGAAGGCGAGATTCCCGGCTTTTGGCTTGTGATAGGGCGATAGTGATGGAATCTGCGTCGCCTATTGATTTCCCTTAGGCGTGCCACAGCGTGCTGGAGTCCGCACCCCGTCAGTGATGATTGGTGGTGGCTACTGTGTTCCCATTGGCTGTCAGTTCACAGGGCACCATATTTGAAGAGCTGTCACTTCAGCATCACACACATCTTCATCTACACAACCATCCACTAAATCCAATAACGCGTGCATTGAATAGCGCAAGCTATGCTGGCCGCGTGTATTTAAAGTTGCACTGTGTCAACCATACAGCCACACATGACAGCTCAGATGTTGGCCTACACATCGCACATGGTTACCATGGGCAACGCACTGCAATTGGCTGTGAATTTAGTGACGCTGATGGTTACATTACATGGCTACCTTGCTAGCGTCCTCAACTTTGTTTGGCGGCGCCAGTGTTCGTGGTGACGTCATCACGTTTATTTTCGTTACTCCCTGCCTGCCAGGTGCCTGCTCCTCCACTGTACATAGGAGAACAGTCATGGCCGCCGCACAGTGCGCTGTCAGATGGGGTCTGGCAGAGGTAATGGTTCTGATAGACCTGTGTGACCGCCATGACTACTGGTGTCACCAGCGTCACCGGCACCCACTGCTGCGCAAGCGCAGCATACTCAGGCAGATCCAGCGGGTTCTACTCCAGAAACGGGGGGTGGAGAGGACCCGCATGCAGATCCAGAAGAAGATAGCAGACCTGAAACACAAGTCCCCAGGGCACATTGTGGACATTCGTGCCCAGATTGCCAGGCTGCATGGTGAGTATGTGGCAATACCAAACACACAAATGGCAAGCATCCTACTCCAAACACTACACAAACATTATGTGTTATTGGGCCATGGCACATAGTGTGACATTAAGCAGCAGATGGACCTGTCACCAATGTGCATATGCATGGTGTTCACACTGCTACATTAAGGTGCTGAATACAACAATATCTGTTTGGACTCGCAAAGCCTAGAGTGTGGATTGACCTGTGTGTTGCCCAACATAGCTGTGTAATGGCACCAAAGTAGTGGTCAACATATTCATGCACTTTAGAAGGGCCACATCACCCTGGCTTCACATATGTGCGCAGTCTGACACATAGCATTGCACAACACGTTCATCACAATTGGGCAAAGGGACTACAAGGTGAGTGCTATGTTTCTGACCCCATGGTGGCACCATCAGATGCTTACTGTCTGCTGTTGTGTTTTGAGGCATAATCCATCCTCTGGTAAGGTAAGGGTGTTTCTCCCCAAAAATATGTGGTGACTGGTGCTTTTTTTTCTCACAGAGTGGCCCCTAACCATAGTGTCGGTGTAGACAAAATATTTTTCGCCTAGCCTTGATGCCGTAATACATTCATACACAAACAGTACGTGTTTGCTGTATGTTGTGTAGTACTAATCTGTGTCTTGGCAATATTTCAATTACAGATTACGAAGACACCCCCGCAGAGGAGGCGCAACGGGCCCCAACACCACCTGGGACCCCACCATCACCTGGAATTGCAGGGTCAGGAAGCCCGGCTCCCCCTGCGAGCCATCATCACCGCACAGGGCGGACCCATCTACTCCCGCACCACCCAGGACACCACCGTCCCAGAACTTGTGGGCCCATCATCTCCCGCACCCCCAGGGACACCACCATCACCAGACCTTGTGGGGCACAAAGTCCCTCCACCACTGGGACACCACCATAACCATTCCAGGAGGGACCTGGGAGTCCACACCCCCTGGGACCATACCATGGCCTTGGGTCATCAACCCAACCCCCGGCAACACCCCCACCCACTGCATCTCCACCTCTCGTGGGCCACAACATTGACTGCAGCCTGCAGTGAGTGTTATTGGTGGTAAGTCTTGTCAATGGGCTATAAAATTTCACATATACAACTTTTTGTTTGCTCTGACATAACTATGTCACTCATGATGTTTTGTTTTGTCTCTTCATACTGAAGGTGCAAGACCTGGTGGTGGTGGTGCCGATGTGAGCCCATCCCCAGCTTCACTACATGGAACCATGGCTGGGTCTCTGCCATGTAAGTGAACAACACACCAATTATGTCAACCACCCACCCACCCCTACACATGTCCCTGAGTAATGTTGTTTTTTTCAAATACAGGCCTTCTAACAGTCGCAGACATGCTGCAGGCCCACAATGATGCCCAGCAGCACCTGGCCCGCTTGCAGGAAATGATAATGGCATCAGGCAGCCAAGCCCACCAGTGGCCCCACTCCCCAATTCCCCCCCCCCAATAATGTTGGCATTTGCCCTTTGTTTTTTGTATGTCCATGTTGTACACGTTGTTTAAACCTTTGCCATGTTGGGATTCTTATTTGTTAGGGCACGTTGGCCTCTTTTCTTATAGTGTCCCACATTGGGCAAATGGGTAGTGTGTATTGGCTACTCCTAAGCTGACAAAGCCTCTTTGGTGGTTTTGGAAATGTTGAAAAATAAGTAAAACCTTTATTAACGTTTTGAATAGCTAAATCCTGTGTCATCCCTTGTTGCAACACACACAGGGTCATGTTTGGGAGGTTAAATTTTCCCAACCACACTGGGCTACGGAGTTTCAAGAGGTATGCGGTGTGTGACATGCCAAACATGTGAGCATACTGTACCATTTCAACCGCCATGCACCCCTATATTACATCAATGTCTACTATCTGACACCCACAGTACCAAAACACACACAGCAAACATACTGGTGAATGTGACACAGATGTGGACGTAGGTCAGGCAAATCATATTTTGGTTTATTTTTGTCACCCATAAATTATAAAATATAAAATTTTTGTAGCAAGTCTATTTGCCTATATAGTGCATTGGCTAGTAGCGTCCTCCTTCTTCCTCCTCCTCTGCTGGCTCAGACAATGGCTCCTCACCCTCATCCTCATAAACCCACCTAGTGGTGGAGGGCTCTGCGGGGCTGTCTTCGAGGGAGAGGTGGAGGATCAGGATTTTGGCGACTCCTCACCATGCGTCTTTGGGGCACAGTGGGCCCTGGGGTGGTCTTCCTTGGGAAGGTCCAAGAGGCCCCCCATCGCAGGGACCCATCTACGCCCGCCTCCAGGACACAAAAGCTGGCTCTCTTGGTGATGTCATGGTGCTTTGGCTCCATGCAGCCCAGCATCTTGCTGGCGACCTGCCCGATTCCAGAGTGGAGGGTCCTCTCTCAGTCTAAGAGGACCCGTTTTGCCAAGGTACCCAGCTCCGTGTTGGGGGGGCAGGTGTGCGTCGTCGTCGTATGGCAGCGCTGGGCCGTGGGCCCGGCCCCCCACCACTGGTCTCAGGCACCGGCTCTCCCACAGATGTTGATGGGAGAGCCCCGCCAGCGGGTGGGTCCTCGTCACTGGAGCCAGTCTCCCGAGGGGCCTGCAAATGAAACAGAAGAAAAATATACATCAGCCACATGTTGCTATGTCATTACAGCAATTACCACAACCAAACACCCACCACAACATTGAGCCTATCTGACCATGGCTAACACCAAAAGGCACAGTAGCAGGGTGTCACGGGTGGCACGGATGACAGGGTGGAGGCCACGCGCAGACGATCCCAGCGTTTGGCCCACCAGCCATAATGGTGGAGGATGGTCCGTCTCTTTCAGGGGCATTTACCTTCTGTGTTGATGGAGAGAAGGTGTGATGAGATCTCTCTATTATGGGGAGACGGCTGTGGAGGTCTTGCGCTCGGTCTGGTTTTATCCACCAATGTTGTAGGTCACTAGGACCCAGCAGACTCCTTCCACCTTTATAAGGAGGTTCATTACCCTTCCTCGGTGCAGGTGATAGTTCCTTGTGCACACTTTATCCTTGCTCCAGCAGAAGCTGAGATGGTGGAGGTTGCTGTGTTCTGCTGTCAGATAAGTGTTTCCTTTTCCCAAATGTCTGTCTTCCCTGGTGTTTGTCTTTAGTTGTTAGTGGAGGGGTCTAGTGAACCTCTCCATCTGATCCTTAGATAAGATAGATCTAGGATCAGAGAGGGACGAGGTTCGTGGTCGGCGACAGTTGAGGAGACTGTATAGGGACGTTAGGGCAGACAGGGTCAGCTCTAGGAAGTCTAGGGGTCACCGTCTCCTTCTTGTGCCCTTAGCATTAGGGACTCCTGATCCCCCCCCCCGTCGTTATCCTACGCTGGGTGTCTTCCCCACTCCCAGCGTGACATTATCACCTGCCATAACTGTAAGTGAAGGAAGGGGAGGATTTGATTTTCCTTCCTTTCCTTATGGATCCTGTGTCTGCTTTGGCCCAGCAGCTGCAGACCTTGTCTTTGGAGGTTGCGGACCTTCGGTCGGCTCTGCAGGGACCACAACCGCAAAATGGTGTCTTGGGGAATCAAGCAGTGGGTCCGGCCAGCCCGGAACCTAAGGTTGCCCTCCCTGACAGGTTTTCAGGAGGCAGAGACAAATTTACTGTGTTCAAAGAGGCCTGTAAATTATACTTTAGGCTTAAGCCGTATTCCACTGGTGATGAGCAGCAGCGGGTAGGAATTATTATATCATTGCTGCAGGGGGATCCCCAATCCTGGGCTTTCTCTCTGCCACAGGACTCTACTTGTCTCCAGTCTGTGGATGGATTTTTTGACGCCTTAGGCCTCATATATGACTGACCCTGACCGTGTCTCTTTGGCTGAATCCAAATTGCTCCATCTCCACCAGGGGACTCGGTCGGCGGAATCATATTGTTCTGAGTTCCGCAGGTGGGCTATGGACACAAAGTGGAACGATCCGGCTCTCAGGAGTCATTTTTGCCAGGGTCTTTCAGAAAGACTGAAGGATGCCTTGGCAGTGTATGAGACCCCCCCGTCCCTGGAGGCAGCTATGTCGTTGGCTATTCGCATGGATAGACGCCTCCAGGAGCGGAGGGGTAGACCTCCTGCAACTGGGAGCCCTTCTCATGGTGGTTCCTTGTTGCCGGGTGGTCACTCGGAGGGCGAGTCATTTCTCCCGAGGGGGGAGGAACCTATGCAGCTTGGAGGAGCGGCGGCCTCGAGGCTCTCCTCCGGTGCCTCCCGGGGCAGGGGGAAGGGGGTCTGTTTTTTCTGTGGGAAAGGAGACCATTTTATCGGGGCCTGTCCCTACGCTCCTAAACGGACTAGGGTGCCGGGACCTCATGTGACTATGGGGGGTGTGGAGGTGGTCGAGCGGGAGGTGTGTGTATCCTCCGTTTGTACTTCCCATTTTCTCCTGAGTGCAGAGGTGGCGCTAGAGAGCAAAACGGAAGGCATTTCTGTGTTTGTGGATAGTGGAGCGGGGATCTGCATGGTGGATGCTCGTTTTGTACACGCTCATGGGCTTAACCGCTGTTTATTGTCTCGCCCCATCCGTATCTATGCCATCGACTCAGCCCCTCTTGCTCAGGGTAGTCTCACACATATCGTACATAACATTAAGTTAACGGTTGGATCCCAACATCAGGAGACGTTATCTTGCTATGTCTTAGACGGTCTCCCGCTCCCATTGTCCTGGGCTTGCCATGGTTGATTAAACATAATCCCGTAGTGGATTGGCAGTCCAGGGACATTGTGGAATGGAGTGATTTTTGTTCGGAGAATTGTTTGGCTACATCCCTTTCGGTGGTATCTGCTGAATCTCTGCCCCCATTCCTATCGGAGTATGAGGATGTGTTCTCAGAGAAGGGGTGCCGAGACTTGCCCCCTCATCGGGCATATGATTGCCCTATCAACCTCGTTCCCGGAGCTAAACTGCCCAAAGCTAGGATGTTTACTATATCTGGTCCTGAAAGACAAGCAATGAAGGATTTCATTTCTGAAAGTCTGGAGACGGGACACATTAGGCCCTCCACGTCGCCGGTTGCGGCTGGTTTCTTTTTTGTGAAAAAAAAAGATGGGGGCCTCCGTCCTTGTTTGGATTTTCGGGAATTGAATCGGATTACTGTCCGTGATCCATACCCCCTCCCTCTGATCCCTGATTTATTTAGTCAGGTTGTGGGTGCCAAATGGTTCTCCAAGTTGGATTTGAGGGGGGCCTACAACCTGATTAGGGTCAGAGAGGGGGATGAATGGAAAACTGCGTTTAATACCCCGGACGGCCATTTTGAAAGTCTCGTAATGCCGTTCGGGCTCACTAACACCCCGGCGGTTTTCCAACATTTTGTCAATGATATTTTCCATCATTTGGTGGGTAGATTTGTAGTTGTTTACTTGGACGATATCTTGATCTATTCTCCCGATATGGAGACGCATCAGTCCCATGTCAAACAGGTGTTGCAGGTCTTACGGGACAACAAACTGTATGCTAAACTCGAGAAATGTGTTTTCGCCGTTCAGGAGGTTCGTTTTTTGGGGTACCTCTTGTCGCCGTTGGGTTTCCGGATGGATCCGGAAAAGGTCCGGGCGGTGCTAGATTGGGAACAGCCGGACAATCTACGGGCATTGCAACGCTTTTTGGGGTTTACCAATTTTTACCGTAAATTTATTAAGAACTATTCGGTACTGGTGACGCCTCTTACGGACATGACTAGGAAGGGGACGGATTTTTCTGAGTGGTCTGATTCTGCTCGCCAGGCTTTTTCCTCCCTGAAGCGTTGTTTTGCTTCCGCGCCTGTTCTTTGTCAGCCCGATCTTTCTCAGCCCTTCATTGTGGAAGTGGATGCGTCTGAGGTGGGGGTGGGGGCTGTGTTGTCGCAGGGCCCTTCGCCTGGGAGATGGGTGCCCTGTGCGTTCTTCTCCAAGAAGTTGTCTTCGGCCGAGAGGAATTATGATGTGGGTAATAGGGAGCTGTTGGCTATTAAGTTGGCTTTTGAGGAATGGCGGCACTGGCTGGAGGGGGCTGTCCATCCCGTCACGGGTTATTACCGACCATAAGAACCTGTCTTACCTTGAGTCCGCCAGGCGTCTCAATCCCCGGCAGGCCAGGTGGTCTTTGTTTTTCACGAGATTTAATTTTACCGTCACCTACCGTCCGGGGGTTCAGAATGTGAAGGCGGATGCATTATCGCATAGTTTTCCGGGTGGTAGTACTCATGAGAGTCCCGTCCCCATCTTGCAGGAGGGGGTGGTTGTTTCTGCTCTTTGCCCTGATCTGGAGGGGGAGGTGTTGAAGGTTCAGGGGGGCGCCCCTGCCTCCTGCCCTTCTGGGAGGCTTTTTGTGCCGTTCTCTTTGCGCCTCAGGGTGCTGTCAGAGCATCACGACTCTGTACTGGCGGGGCATCCGGGCGGTAGGGCCACTTTCGATCTCTTGCCTCGTCGCTTTTGGTGGCCGGGGTTGAGGAAGGACGTAGCGGAATTCGTATCCGCCTGTGGTGTGTGTGCACGTGCTAAGGTTCCGCATACCCGTCCGTCTGGGTCTCTCGTGCCATTGTCTATTCCTGAGAGGCCATGGACACATTTGTCAATGGATTTTATCACCGATCTTCCGGCGTCTGCGGGCAAGACGGTGGTACTGGTAGTAGTAGATAGATTCAGTAAGATGGTTCGCTTTGTGGCACTGCCCGCACTTCCTAATGCTCAGACTCTGGCACAGGTGTTCGTAAGTGAGATTGTGAAGCTTCATGGGGTTCCCTCCGATGTGGTTTCTGATCGCGGTACTCAGTTCGTCTCCAAATTTTGGAAGGCTTTTTGTACACGTTTGGGGATAACGTTGTCCTTTTCTTCTGCTTTTCATCCTCAGTCTAATGGTCAAACCGAACGTGTGAATCAGAATTTGGAGACTTACCTGAGGTGTTTTGTCTCTGACCATCAGGAGACTTGGGCAAATTATTTGCCCTTGGCCGAATTCGCCCTTAATAATCGTCTTCAGGAGTCCACTGGCAAGTCACCGTTCTTCGGTGCATATGGGTTTCATCCTCAGTTTGGTACTTTTAGCGGTACGAGTCCTTCCGGAGTTCCGGAGGAGGACCGTTTTACCTCGTCCCTCTCCTCGGTTTGGCGGGGTGTACAGCGTAGCTTGAAGCTCTTAGGTGACAGGTACAAACGTATGGCTGACAGGAAGCGTGCGCCAGGTCCGGACCTATGTGTGAATGACTACGTGTGGTTGTCTACCAAGAATGTGAAGTTGAAGGTGCCCTCTTGGAAGTTGGGGCCCAGGTTTATTGGCCCCTATAGGATAACCGCCGTTATCAATCCCGTGGCGTTTCGTCTTGCGTTGCCTCCTGCTCTTAAGATTCACGATGTGTTTCACAGGTCGCTCCTCAAGCCGTATGTGCCGTCGTCTAACCCATCTCCTTTGCCTCCTGAGCCCATCTGTGTGGCTGGGAATCTGGAATTCGAGATCTCGAGGGTGGTTGATTCTCGCATGTTGCGCCGTTCTCTTCAGTATTTGGTGCACTGGAGGGGGTACGGTCCTGAGGAGCGGATGTGGGTGCCGGCGTCGGAGGTGTCCGCCGCAAGGCTGGTCCGCGCTTTTCACCGTTCCCATCCGGATAAGCCTGGTCCTGAGTGTCCGGGGGCCACTCGTAGGAGGGGGGGTACTGTCACGGGTGGCACGGATGACAGGGTGGAGGCCACGCGCAGACGATCCCAGCGTTTGGCCCACCAGCCATAATGGTGGAGGATGGTCCGTCTCTTTCAGGGGCATTTACCTTCTGTGTTGATGGAGAGAAGGTGTGATGAGATCTCTCTATTATGGGGAGACGGCTGTGGAGGTCTTGCGCTCGGTCTGGTTTTATCCACCAATGTTGTAGGTCACTAGGACCCAGCAGACTCCTTCCACCTTTATAAGGAGGTTCATTACCCTTCCTCGGTGCAGGTGATAGTTCCTTGTGCACACTTTATCCTTGCTCCAGCAGAAGCTGAGATGGTGGAGGTTGCTGTGTTCTGCTGTCAGATAAGTGTTTCCTTTTCCCAAATGTCTGTCTTCCCTGGTGTTTGTCTTTAGTTGTTAGTGGAGGGGTCTAGTGAACCTCTCCATCTGATCCTTAGATAAGATAGATCTAGGATCAGAGAGGGACGAGGTTCGTGGTCGGCGACAGTTGAGGAGACTGTATAGGGACGTTAGGGCAGACAGGGTCAGCTCTAGGAAGTCTAGGGGTCACCGTCTCCTTCTTGTGCCCTTAGCATTAGGGACTCCTGATCCCCCCCCCCCGTCGTTATCCTACGCTGGGTGTCTTCCCCACTCCCAGCGTGACACAGGGTTTGGAAAACACATGGACAAAGAAGTAGACCAATGCAGTATACTCACCTGATGCTCAACATTGATATGGCAAGTGACCATACATAACACAGCACAATCTGTGGCAACAGCCACGAGAAAACACAGAAAAGCACACAGAAGAAGATTTGTGCAAGAAACCCACAATGGTGCCTTCTACATGTGCTGCAAACCCTACATCAGTGGCACCAGCAAGCTGTGCACATAGATCACACAAACACAATTACGCACCTCCTGTGACTGGGCAGGGTCTTGGGCTGTGGCCAAAGCTGGTTGCGGGCAGCGCCTGCTGCACCGTGATCCCCGAGGCCCCTCCTGGCCCAGGGTGAAGGTGAGGAGGTCATAGTACATCAGACATTGCTTAGGGACCTCCTCAGCTCCAGCCCTGGATCATGCATCCATCCATTTTTTGCTGAACACGGTGTGCAGGCGCTTGATTATCTCCGCAACCAGGGCCGCTGTCCAGATCTTACTAGGGTCGAGCCGGTTGGCCAGCTCGACCAGGGGCCTGTAGGCCACAGCCCTCACTGCCTTTTCCTGGTATTCAGGCAGTGACACCCGCCACAGGCATTCATGTTCCTGGTACATGGTGAGGAGCTGCTGCACAAAATAATGATCCCCAGCCATCTGCAAATAAAACATAATTGTGTCATGCAAACACATACATGGCCATCTGAGGTCACACCCTACACTGTGTGGCCAACCCATGTCCAGCACTACAAATTACATGTGTTGTGCTAGTCAGCTTGGGTAGGCAGAATCAGTAGTGGCCTTTACATGTGGACATACATAGGGCATGCAGGACATGGCAGGGGCTATATGTATTTTCGCCAAGTGCTGGGAAAAATGCCAAGGTCTGTAATTTACAAATGGCACACATGGGCTTACCACCAAAATTAACACACACTCATGAGAAGAACACATATTTATCCACAAGTAGAAAAAGAAAAGCGGCACTCATCCTTTTAGATGTCAAGAAATCCTTTATTTCATGTCGCTTTGTGTTAGTGTAGACAAATCAGACGGGGAGAGGGAGTGGGGGTCGGCGGACGACGGCTCGCTGTTTCACAGCACTTGCCGCTTCTGTGAAGCGGCAAGTGCCCTCGTTGAAGCGGCAAGTGCTGCGAAACGGCGAGCCGTCGTCCGCCGACCCCACTCCCTCTCCAAGCCTGATTTGTCTACGCTAACACAAAGTGAGATGAAATAAAGGATTTCTTGGCATCTAAAAGGGTGAGTGCCCCTTTTCTTTTTCTACTCGTGGATGAATTATCATTTTCTTACTGAAGCGTGCAACACCTGCCAGCTGGAGGACACCAAGGTAGCTGTACACCTCCATAGATATACCTGTTGGTTCCCAGTGCCTATCTTTCTTACATTGAGAACACATATTTATGTGTAATCATAGTGCTGTAGTACACATTGTCCTGCCAATGATCTCCAGGAACATTATGTGTGCTACAGGACACGGAGGGTAGTTACGATGCGTATCTGTCGCAAAAACACTTCTACATGACGCTACATGAAGCTGTACATAAGGCACCAAAACATCTGTCAACATATGGGTCTGCAGCACACAGAAACTAACGTACAGGAGTGCGCAATAACATGTCTCCCACTTACCGTCTGTCCAACAGAGTTCTTGTGATGAGACGCTACTAGCACAATGCACATTGAAGTATGAGCATGGGTGGCGCCCCAGCACGTCCATATTTAAACATAACATGACCAATCAAAATACCGCACTGGCGCATAATCATTGGTCACACCTGCGTACGCCAAGACGCCGCTGCTGTCTGATTGATTGGTTACCATATAAAAAGCGCTCACGACTGAGGTAGTCCACGCTTGCTGCCCAGAGTCATTAAGTAAGTACTGATGTGCACACATGAACTGTGATATGGCTGTGTCGCGTTAAAAGCAGCTTAGCATTACGGATCGTTATTGTTTAGTGTAGCTGACGCCCAAGTGGTGGGGTATGTAGTTAGTAAGGATGGTGTGTTAGCTCAATTGTGTACATGCAAATGGATGTATGAGCGTTTTGTCACCCTAAACACACTCCTCATTGACAAGCCATTTTGCCTTTGCCATACAGGATCATGATTGAAGGATGCGTGTGTCTTTAGTTGCGTTGATCATCTGAATTGTGGCCACAGAAACTGTCGTTTCACCCACACAATGGGACTATTCTGCCCATACTGAGATGTGGAGTGGGCCATGTGGCTTCTGCAAATGTTTTCCTCTGAAGATCCGGCATTCTCTACACCTCAGGGATGTCTCTTGGACATGATGAGTATTCAATAGTCTGCTGCATGGCCTGATATTTTGTCAATAATACACATAGGCTGGGATACGTGTCTAATGTAATTGTATAGAGTTGGTAACAACCATGATTTGATAAATGTGACCAATCTGTTTTGCCACGCCTTGTGGTCATACCTGAACATTATGGGCAGGTATATGGGGGTATGCTCCTGATGTGTCCATTTTGACGATGGAGATGTATTTGTTGAGGAGGGCCTGGGGTGTAGTATCACCAGGTTTGGTTGTCAGGCAGTGCAATGTTGTGTTTGGCCCTTCAATGGTGCTATATACAGTGTTGGCCAAAAGTATTGACACCCCTGACATTCTGTCAGATAATACTCAGTTTCTTCCTGAAAATGATTGCAATCACAAATTCTTTGGTATTATTATCTTCATTTAATTTGTCTTCAATGAAAAAAAACACAAAAAGAATTGTCCTAAAGCCAAAATGGATATAATTCCACACCAAACATAAAAAAGGGGGCGGACAAAAGTATTGGCACCCTTAGAAAAATGATGTGATGCTTCTCTAATTTGTGTAATTAACAGCACCTGTAACTTACCTGTGGCACCTAACAGGTGTTGGCAATAACTAAATCACACTTGCAGCCAGTTGACGTGGATTAAAGTTGACTCAACCTTTGTCCTGCGTCCTTGTGTGTGCCACTTTGAGCATGGAGAAAAGAAAGGAGACCAAAGAACTGTCTGAGGACTTGAGAAACCAAATTGTGAGGAAGCATGAGCAATCTCAAGGCTACAAGTCCATCTCCAAAGACCTGAATGTTCCTGTGTCTACCGTGCACAGTGTCATCAAGGAGTTTAAAGCCCATGGCACTGTGGCTAACTTCCCTAGATGTGGACGGAAAAGAAAAATTGACAAGAGATTTCAACGCAAGATTGTGCGGATGGTGGATAAAGAACCTTGACTAACATCCAAACAAGTTCAAGCTGCCCTGCAGTCCAATGGTACATCAGTGTCAACCCCTACTATCCATCGGCGTCTGAATGAAAAGGGACTGTATGGTAGGAGACCCAGGAAGACCCCACTTCTTACCCCGAGACATAAAAAAGCCAGGCTGGAGTTTGCCAAAACTTATCTGAGAAAGCCTAAAACGTTTTGGAAGAATGTTCTCTCTTTTTGGGCAAAGGCATTAACATAGAGTTTACAGGAGAAAAAAAGAGGCATTCAAAGAAAAGAACACGGTCCCTACAGTCAAACATGGCGGAGGTTCCCTGATGTTTTGGGGTTGCTTTGCTGCCTCTAGTACTGGACTGCTTGACCGTGTGCAAGGCATTATGAAGTCTGAAGACTAACAACAAATTTTGCAGCATAATGCAGGGCCCAGTATGAGAAAGCTGGGTCTCCCTCAGAGGTCATGGGTCTTCCAGCAGGACAATGACCCAAAACACACTTCAAAAAGCACTAGAAAATGGTTTGAGAGAAAGCACTGGAGACTTCAAAGGTGGCCAGCAATGAGTCCAGACCTGAATCCCATAGAACACCTGTGGAGAGATCTAAAAATGGCAGTTTGGAGAAGGCACCCTTCAAATATCAGGGACCTGGAGCAGTTTGCCAAAGAAGAATGGTTAAAATTCCAGCAGAACATTGTAAGAAACTCATTGATGGTTACCGGAAGCGGTTGATCGCAGTTATTTTGGCTAAAGGTTGTGCAACCAAGTATTAGGCTGAGGGTGCCAATACTTTTGTCCAGCCCATTTTTGGAGTTTTGTGTGAAATGATCAATGTTTTGCTTTTTGCTTCATTCTCTTTTGTGTTTTTTCATTGAAGACAAATTAAATGAAGATATTAATACCAAAGAATTTGTGATTGCAATCATTTTCAGGAAGAAACTGAGTATTATCTGACAGAATTGCAGGGGTGTCAATACTTTTGGCCAACACTGTATGTGGGTGGGCACATGAGCACACTTGGGCAGGATGTTGTAAAGTGCCTAGGAGATGTATAGGGAAGAAGGTGGTTGGTATTGGGGATGTGTGATGAAGCGTTCTTATAGTGATGTTTATTTTCCACACATTTGCAGGGGTTGGTACGTGAGATGATCATGGTTCCTGATGGAGATGCTATCGTGGCTCTTGCCTTGGTGGAAGTGGAATTTTGGCTGGAGGATAGATATGAGAGGTTGCGGGCTCGCAGACCATGGCATATGTGGGCTCGGGATTGGCTTCTGCAGTGGGAGACCCGGAGCCACATGTGGCTGATCTGTGAGCTGGAGGATCGGAGTCCGCATGATTTTAGGAGCTATCTCTGTATGCTCGAGGACTCTTTCACATTCCTGTTGGAACGTATAAGGCCATTGATAGCCTGACAGGACACTTTGATGTGTCGAGCTGTGCCACCTGAGGAGCGTTTGGCTGTAACTTTGCGGTTCCTGGCAACAGGTTGTTCAAGGACCGACCTGCAATACACTTCACGTGTGTCAGTGTCCCTGCTGAGCCGCCTGATCCCCGAGACGTGTGAGACCATCTGCAGTAGTCTGCTGCCATATTACATGCAGTTCCCAACAACCCCCGCTGAATGGATGGATGTTGCCAGAGGGTTTGAGGACCGCTGGCAATTTCCTAACTGCGGATGCGGAGGTGCATTGGATGGTAAGCACGTGAGAATCAATAAGCCCCCAAACTCGGGGTCCTGGTATTATAATTACAATGGATATTTAGTGTGGTCCTCATGGCCCTGGTGGACGCTCACTATGACTTCCTCTATGTGGACTTTGGAATAAACGGGCGTGTCTCTGATGGGGGTGTGTTTGCACACTGCTCCTAGGCCCAAGACCTAAGGAGAGGTGGCTTGAACTTGCCCTCAAATGATGAGACAAGCCATCATCTGAACTTTGCGTTTGTGGGGGATAAAGCCTTCTCACTTCAGGCTCACCTACTACGGCCATATCCCCAGAGGACGCTTACTTCTGAGCAGCGCATTTTCAATTACCAGCTATCCCGGGCCCGCCGTGTGGTTGAAAATGTGTTCGGGATCATGGCCAATACATTCCGCGTGTTTCATACACCTATGCATATGAAAGTGGAATCTATTGATGTGGTAGTGCTGGCCTGTGTGCTGCATAACTTCCTGCGTCGTAGGGATCGGTCATCATACACGCCAGCAAGTTATGTGGATTCTGTGGACCCCACAACAGGGGAGGTACGTCCCGGGGATTGGCGTGCTGCCGACCATGGTGTGGCACCACTCCAGCCACTGAGCCACGGTCTGAGTCAGCAGGATGCCAGGAGCAGCAGAGACGCATACTGCTCCTACTTTACTGGCCCTGTGGCAGTGGCCTGGCAGCACCAGCAGGTGTAGGATGGCTGGTGTTGTGAGGCAGCAACATAATGAGGAGGGTGAAATCACCAGGGTGGCTGCACCATGAGGATTCTGCTTGTGTTTGGGTGTAGAAACGTTAGTTAGTTAGTTAGTTAGTTAGTTAGTTAGTTTTTTTGAGTTCTGTACTGTAAAATGTTTGGTTTTGTGCATTATTTCTCATAATGTTGAATTTATTTGTGTGATGTTGACACTTGTGTTTTTTATGTTTTGTGTGTGTTCTACATAATTTTTGTGTGCACAAAAAGACAAACTAAAAAAAAAAAAAAAGTACCTGTGTCTGTCATTACTTTGGAATCCAGGGCAGTTGCACATAGCTTTATGCTGTGAACAGAGGTATGTGATCCGTAAAATGGTATTGATGGGTCCGTGCAGCATTGTCTGTTAATGTCCAGTACACAGGTCCAGCCCTTTGGCCCACACTGTATGCCGTGACTGTGTGTACATATCCGTAATTATTATAATGATAACTTGGCACAAAATTGCGAAAACTATATTTATTTGTTAAGCAGCTCAAAGGAACAGAATTGTAAAGCAAAACGTTTCGGCCGATTGGCCTTCATCAGTTGCTATAAGAATAAAGAAAACATATCTGTCCAATATAGAAAGACAGTCTCTTACCACACTTTTTCAGCATCCTGAAATTGTACTGAAACCTGCAGATAAAGGTGGTGTAGTGGTTATAATGGATAGGTCATATTATATCCAGGAATGTCTTAGACAATTGTCCGATAATTCTGTCTATTCAACCTTATCCACTAATCCTACATCTATGATTAAACTCAAAATTTCCCAACTGTTACAGTCCGCTTTAGACCAAGGTATTCTTGATGACAAAGGTGTGGAATTTTTAACTAAATCTCATCCAAAAATTCCGTTTTTTTATATTTTACCGAAAGTACATAAATCTCTCCATAACCCACCTGGTCGCCCTATAGTGGCTTCCACGGAGTCTATTCTTTCTCCCATTTCCATCTTTTTAGATAAGATATTAACTCCACTCATCAAGAAATCTCCTTCTTTTATTTTAGATACAGGTGACTTTATTAAACAGATCAATTCCCTTTCCAACTTACCATCTAATTATATATTGGTTTCATGGGATGTCACCAGCCTTTATACCTCGATTACTCACTCAAAAGGTTTAAGTGCAGTTGATGAGTTGCTATCAGTAAATTCCTTTGATTCAGATATTAAGGAATTCTTGTTGCAATGTCTATCACTGGTGTTACACCAGAACTTTTTTCTTTTCCAGGACACCTATTATCTACAATGTCAGGGCACTGCCATGGGGTCCAATGTAGCCCCCCCATATGCAAATTGCTATATGTCGTCTTTTGAGCCTAAATTCGTTTATACTCATATATACTATAAAAATTATGTTAAATTTTGGGGTCGTTATATTGACGACATTTTTTGCATATGGGGGGGCTCTGTCCAAGACCTCTTGGAATTTCATTCTTTTCTCAATTCCATTTGGCCTGAGTTTCAATTTTCCATCAATTACAGCCAGGACCGTGTCAGTTATCTGGATACAATGGTATACAAAGTAGACGATGTTATAATGTTCGATATTTATCGGAAAACTACAGATCGTAATAACCTGTTGTATTTTTCCAGTTGTCATCCAGAAACTGTCAAAAAGTCGATCCCGCAGTTCCAACTAACTAGGGTCCGTAAGATAGTCTCAGATACAACTTTATGTACTTTGAGAGAAAAAGATATGTGTCAGAGATTCATTGATAGGGGTTATCCCTCCAAGACACTTTTTAAGACCAATTCTTTAGTAACTAGGAGGAGAGTGAGCAATCGGATCCCACTGGTGCACACTTTTCATCCATTCATTTATAAATTGCATGCTACTATACGTAAATTTTGGGGCATTCTTAAATCCGGTTATCCAACGGTTCCTGAGTTTCGGGAGTCCTTTTTACCTTGTTTTAGGAGGGCAAAAAATCTTAAGGATTGTTTAATAAGAGCAGATGTAGGCTCAGCCATGAAAATGCCTAGACAACTATTTTTATCCACTAAGAAAAATGGGACTTTTCCGTGTCTAAATTGCCTACAGTGCAATAACGTTACCAAAGGTGATAAGATTTACCACCCACATACGGGTGAGGGTATTCCTATTCGTGGTTTCTTTACGTGCAACTCCACGAATGTGATCTATGCTATTAAATGTCCTTGTGGACTGGTCTATGTAGGCGAAACATCACAACACATACGGGATAGGATATCCCAACATAAGTCAAATATTAGGTGTGAAAAAAATATTCTACCTTTGCCATATCATTTTAACACTGTAGGCCATAGAGTCTCTCAATTAAAATACCAGGTACTAGAAGGGGTGACCCTATCCCGGAGGGGTGGTAATCTCCAAAAATGTATGCGGATTCGTGAAGCCCATTGGATATTTAGACTTCAATCATTATCTCCTAAAGGTTTAAATCGTGACTATGGTGTGGCTAGTTTTTTATAACTGTTATTTTAACTCCTTATTTGTTCTTTCCTTTCCTTTTTTCATATAGAATCGATAATTCCCTCCTTTATGGTACAGGTAATCTCCTCTTTTGTTCCTTTTATCCTTATATTGTAATCACCTTCCTGTTCTATCTTGCTCTTTTCTCTTTTCTTTCTTTTTCTTTCTTTTCTTTTCTTAATCTTTCTCCTTTCCTTATTGTGGCGCTTACCTAACAATAACAAGTACCATGACCACTGCCCGCGCATGCGCAATAGCGTATTCTCGGAGCGGTATCACATGACCGCATGACGCCCGGTCACGTGACTCAGTAATCAGTTACTGACAACATCGCGAGTGCGCATGCGCGCGCGTCTTGATGACGCGACGCCATGTGCATCCCTGGTCCGGATAAAAACACTCTGGAGACACAGCCTTCCACACGCTGCTATCTCCTGCATAATATTGCAATTCCTCCAGCGTCACATCATGTGGTGAGTGAGAATCAATGCAATTCCCCCTATTTTAGTGTGTAGCTTTAGGGATCCTATTGCCTCAGATATCCTCCAGTTGCATAAACTATGAAATTGATTATATATTTAATCCTGGCTGTATTAACCCCTTGTTTGATTATGGGCTTCTTCTTTTCCTATATAGCTTTTGTGAATCCTACATCAGCTTCCAGAAGTAGCCTGTCCAGAATTGATGGTAGAGATTTCTATTGATTTTTCTCATATTTTATGTTATTGTATGTACATGAACATTGATTATGTTATGATATGTTTTCTTTATTCTTATAGCAACTGATGAAGGCCAATCGGCCGAAACGTTTTGCTTTACAATTCTGTTCCTTTGAGCTGCTTAACAAATAAATATAGTTTTCGCAATTTTGTGCCAAGTTATCATTATAATAATTACGGGTTGGAGACCCTACTTGAGCACCACTCTCTGGTCACTAATACTTTTTTCTGTGTGTACATATCCATTATGATGTGTTTGGGCATATAGGAACGTGTCCACACACATGGAGCAAGCAATGGTGTTTGCGGGGGATGTAGGTACAGTCCAGTACACACACACAAACATGTGTACACACACATAGTTCTGTTCAGCCATGGCAGCTGTGCCATGGGATGGACCAATGTAGGCACATATGTGCATAGTGTGGTTTGTATGTTCCCGCCATCAGCTACAGACGCACACATAGCCATTGTGTAGTGTAATCCACTGTCCTGCACAAAACCGCTCCTGTGTGATGCTTATGCGCCTCGAAAGTGTGTCGCAGCCGCCACTATCAACGACACAAACGTGTATTAATCAAAAACTCCGATAGACAATGGTGTCATGTATTAGCCAGCCTTCCAGTGCAGACTGCCCAATCATAACACTATTGTGTTGTCCAATGAGCGTGTTTGGGGCGCGGTGTAAACCAGTCTGGCACGCCTATGTTCTCGCCGCGATGAACATGTACGCCCACATTCCTTTGGGGATTGCGGCGTGTGAAGCGGCGAGGGAAGTCAACCGGATTGGTTCCGCTGTGGGTGAGGCGATTTCCGGTGCGACACATCACCTTAGGTTGAGGGCGAAAATGCGTCGTGTAATGCCGCCATCGGCAATCTGACGCGACCATGAAAAATGTGCACGCACACATTAGATCGCCTCATATCACCAGCAGATATTGCGGCGTGTAAAGGTACCCTAAAACAGTCAGCTGCCAGCATCAGCTAATCATTTGAAATAGCCGGCGGCAAAAATAGTCTTTCACGCCAGCTATTTCAAACCATCATCTGATGCATCAGCTGATCATTTGAAATAGCCAGTGGTCTTTTGAAAAAGACGGCTATTGCAAACGACTTTTTACCGCCTGCTATTTCAAACGCTCAGCTGAACGTTTGAAAAAGCCGGTGGGAAGCCGGGTTTTTAAATGATCAGGCATCCATTTCAGCCTTTACCTCAGGCCCCCAGACCTCTTTGTAGGCTACTCATAACGAATATGCGAGTATTACGACTTACTTGTTATGAGTATAGCGAGTCCAAATATTACTACTCGTTCATCCCTATTGATTACCAATAAATAGAGTGGTCGGCTTATAGAGTACAGGAAGTTTTTATATGTCAAGAGCTGGAATCGGTGTGCTATGTTTACACCATCTGTGTTCAAGAATCTAGGACCACTGTTACAGATTCCAGCAGCCTTCACAGGATGAACAGCTAAAGGTATTCTGCCTGTTGAAACTGAGAGAAAGCATGGTAAAACCTGGTAGACAGTTCTCCATCTGTCCAACAGTACTGGTGGAGAGTAATTCATATACTGGTATATATATATATATATATATATTATATATATATATATATAATATTATTGTGAGGCACCGCCGGCATGGTCCTTCATGGCGGGGCACATCACATGCAGGTTCAGGGTATGATCCTGTTCATACTGGCTGGTTTTACTGTGATGACGCTGTGTGAACCTACCCGGAACACAAGGTGTTAAATGTGAGAGTGAGTGCTGTAGATCTGACACATTGATGAGCCTGATGAGCTGCTGTATGGGAACCGTGTGTCATAATTGGTAGCAGCCCAGGTGGGTGTGTCCTGAGTAATAGCAGCCCAGCTGGATGTGTCAGAGTGGGAGTGGCAGGCACGATAAAGAGCCTGCCAGCTGATTGATTGGGAGATCATTATGATCCTGATCACCAGCCAGAGGGCCAGAGCCAGAGAGATCCAGTCTGTGTGTGAGTCTCAGACTGAGGAACACTGAGTGCAGAGCAGTCCAGGGAATTGTGGTGTGCGAACATGATGGGAGCATGCTAGCTCTATACCGGTGGCTAGGACAGGGGTCGTGACAGCTCCTGGAGTGGGGTAGCTGTGGCTGAACCCGGTGGATACTGGTCCGGGCGTGGGGCGAAACATGTCCGGAAAAGGAGCCCCTGGGGACGCTTGGTGTACCCATGACCCAGGTAGCGAGACCCGCATCCGTGCCCGGTAAGAAGACAATTCCCGTATACTTGAGTGAACTGTGCACCCTGTGCGTGAAATGTTCCAGGCGGGCATAGCCGCCCTTAGGTCCGACTAAGTAGTCAAAGAGGGACCTGTTGAACCGTATTTGTATTCTATGGCTTTTGTAAAAGACCCAGTGAGTGTATGTAGCCCTACAGGGGCAAATGTATGAAGTGTGCCAGGCGGGCATAGCCGTCCTTGGGTCCGACTGAGATAGTCAATGAAGGGACCCGATGAACCGGAATGCATGTATCCCTTCGGGAGGCAAATGTATGTAGCCCTTCGGGAGTCAAATGTATGAAGTGTGCCAGGCGGGCATAGCCGCCCTTGGGTCCGACTGAGATAGTCAATGAAGGGACCCGATGAACCGGAATGCATGTAGCCCTTCGGGAGGCAAATGTATGTAGCCCTTCGGGAGTCAAATGTATGAAGTGTGCCCGGTGGGCATAGCCGCCCTTGGGTCCGACTGAGTCAATGAAAGGACCCGATGAACTGGAATGTATGTACCAGAGGTCAGAAGCAGGGGTTAGAAGGGCTCCTAGAGTGGGGAAACCGTAGTTGAACCTGGTGGTCTCTGATCTGGACATGGGGCGAAACACGTCCAGGAAGGAGCCCCTTGGGGATGCATGGCGTACCCATGACTCAGGTTGCTCAATCCCTGTTCTGAACTCAGAGGTGCCACAGTCCAAGGATGTTTATATGATGGGCTGTGAGCGTGTGAAAGGATGTGTGTGATCCATGTATGCTTATAGGATGGATCACACACAGTGTGTAAGAACCCAGTCAGGCTGGTGCCTGTACTCCGGGGTAGTGTGGAGCTGGGGAAATAAAGCCAGGCGGCTGGTACCCCCATTGGGACCCTCAGGGCCCGTTGATGAATATGGTATCTGATGTTATGTGCAATATATGTGTTATGTAATGTTATATGTAAATGTATTGTGTATTTATGTACGGTGCTTATAATCAATGTGAAATGTGTCAAACATGCTACCCGGGTTATGTTATGTATGTGAGCAAAATAAATGGGTAGTCATTGGTTAAAGTATAAGCATGTGCTTTGTCGTTATGCAAGCGGGTTCCCCGGGCGCTACCTCACATAAAATATATATATATATATATATATATACAGGGCCGGCTCCAGGTTTTTGTGGGCCCGGGCGAAACAGTATCAGTGGGCCCCTTTAGCACAAACCATGATACATTAATATAATATAGAAGCTGCAGGCTGTGTATATATAATATAGAGGCTCGTGGGTGGGCTCTATATATAATATAGAGGCTGTTCAGGGCTGTATATATAATATGGAGACTGCCGGGCTGTATAGATAATATAGAGACTGCGGGTTGTATATATTATTTGGAGGCTGTGCTGGCCTGTATATAGTATTTGGAGGCTGTGCTAGGCTGTATATATTATTTGGAAGCTGTGGCAGCGCAGCAGCAGCCTCCAAATAATATATACAGCCCAGCACAGCCTCCATATTATATATACAGCACAGCCTCCAAATAATATATATATAGCCTATTTCAGCCTCCATATTATATATACAGCACAGCAGCAGCCTCCATATACCCCAACACAGTCTCCATATACATCAGCAAAGCCTCCATATACCCCTGCAGCAGCCTCCATGTACCACTACAGCAGCCTCCATATACCCTAGCAGCAGCCTCCATATGCCACAATATACAGTCAGCACAGTCTCCATATACACCCAGGACAGCCTCTATATACCCCAGCACAGCTCTATATACCCAGCACAGCCTCTATATACCCAGCACAGCCTCTATACACCCCAGCACAGCGGCTCTATGTACCCCAGCACAACGCCTCTATATACCCCAGCCCAGCGTCTCTATATACCCCAGCCCAGCCTCTATATACCCCAGCACAGCGCCTCTATATACCCCAGCCCAGCCTCTATATACCCCAGCACAGCGCCTCTATATACCCCAGCACAGCGCCTCTATATACCCCAGCACAGTGCCTCTATATACCGCAGCATAGCGCCTCTGTATACCCCAGCACAGCGCATCTGTATACCCCAGCACACAGCCTCTGTATACCCCAGCACACAGCCTCTGTATACCCCAGCACACAGCCTCTGTATACCCCAGCACACAGCCTCTGTATACCCCAGCACACAGTCTCTGTATACCCCAGCACACAGCCTCTGTATACCCCAGCACACAGCCTCTGTATACCTCAGGACACAGCCTCTGTATACCCCAGCACACAGCCTCTGTATACCCCATCACACAGCCTCTGAATACCCCAGAACACAGCCTCTATATACCCCAGCACACAGCCTCTGTATACCCCAGCACACAGCCTCTGTATACCCCAGCACACAGCCTCTATATACCCCAGCACACAGCCTCTGTATACCCCAGCACACAGCCGCTATATACCCCAGCACACAGCCTCTGTATACCCCAGCACACAACCTCTGTATACCTCAGCACACAGCCTCCATGGTACATATAATCTCCATCCTGCTGCACATTGTAAAAAAAAAACCTGATTATACTCACCTTCCATCCGCTCCCTGGGGCTGTGTCCTCCTCAGATTCTTCCCCACCACATCCTTATAGCAGAAGGCTCCGGACTGTGGAGCTTCCTCCTTCCTGCTGGCTGCAGCAGTGTGATGAGGGCACAGTGATGACTCATCATGCTGTAGTCAGAGGAGGAAGCTCCACTGCTCCTTGGAGCCGACACATGGCTAATTTGCATCGCATGCAAATTAGCCATGTGCCCTGGCATCTCCGCTGAGCACTCAGCTGCTTGCTGAGGCTGGTTGTTCTCATGGTTGTCTGTACCTAATGGGCCCCTGGCTGTCAGGGCTGCCTGTCCCTGATGGCCAGTGGGCCCCCCCAGCAGTTCAGGCCCCGGCACTTGCCCAGGTATGCCGGGTGCTGACGCTGGCCCTGTATATATATATATATATATATATATATATGTATACTGTATTCTTTGGACCATAAGACACACTTTTTCCCCCAGATCGTGGGGGAAAGTGGGAGGTCCGAATATGCTGGGCTGTGCTGGGGGGCGGCTCTGAAGCGGCTGGAAGAGGCAGGAGCAGGCTGCAGCCGCAGCCTGTGATCACGTATTCCCCCTCATTAATGTACTGTAATATTCACTGCCTCCCGCTGTCCACCTCTCTGTGCTGAAGGTAGCACTGAGAGGTGGCGAAAGGCAGTGCATATTACAGTACACTAAGTGTACTGAAACCCCCATCCTGGGATGTTGCAGCCCCCCATCACTGGATATGGCCCTCCTGCTGTCGCCCACACTAAAATAATAAACGGTGTAACATACCTGTCCGCCGCTCCCCTTCGTCTCTACCTCTGCAGCCGAATCGATGTCTTCCTGTCTGTGCAAGTCGGCATCCTGTCATGTGACCCAGCACAGAACAGTAATGTCATCACTGGTCATCCCGATCACATGATCAGATGTCCCAGGGACGCATACACAAGAAAAGATCAATGTGGCTGCAGAGGGAGAGACAGAGGTGAGCGGCAGATAGGTTTGTTACACCGCTTATTATTTTAGTGTGTGCAGCATCAGGGGAGCCACATCCAGTGGTGGGGGGTGCAATATCCCAGGATGGGGGGTGTATCCAGTGATGGGGGGTGCAATATCTCAGAATGGGGGGCATATCCAATGATGGAGGGTGAAATATTCCAGGATGGGGGAGCATATCTAGTGATGAGAAGCTGCAATATCCCAGGATGGGGGGTATATACAGTGATGGGAGGTGCAATATCCCAGGATGGGGGGCATATCCAGTGATGGGGGCTGCAATATCCCAAGATGGGAGGCATATCTAGTGATGAGAGGCTGCAATATTCCAGGATGGGGGGAATATACAGTGATGGGGGGGGGTGCAATATCCCAGGATGGGGGCAGGTGCAGTATCCCAGGATGGGGAGAGGTGCAATATCCCAGGATGGGGGGCTATATACCAGGATGGGCGGCTATATACCAGGATGGGAGGCTATATAGTTGCAGCCAAAAGCTGAGACAGAAAAAAGTAGTGTGAACAACCTTGTATAGCAAGCTCACTACAAACGCCAAATTGTATAAAACAACAACCAGAAAACACAAAAAAAGTATGTGTATATTGTATTGTGTGAGGCTATATACCAGTATGGCAGACTATATACCAGGATGGGAGGCTATATACCAGAATGGGAGGCTATATACCAGGATGGGAGGCTATATCCAGGAAGGGAGGCTATATCCAGGATGGCGGACATACAGTATGTTTTTCCTGGATGGGGCCAAGGATGGGGATATTACCCCCATAATAGTGTTGGCAGCAGATCACCCATAACAGTTAATTATAACTACATTTTTTACTTATTTTTTTTCCCTTTACTTTTCTTCTCGAAAATCTGGGTGTGTCTTATAGTCCAAAAAATATGGTATATTGTTACATGGGTAGAGAGCAGAAAAGGTGCATATTGTAAACTGCAGTACAGGTAAATATCCTATATAGAGATGAGAAAACCTTCACTGAACATGTTCACCAATTTAAAATTCGACATGAACATTGCAGATTCGGATTGCGATTGGAAATGTGGCGCCCCACCATGTAGGTGCCACAAAAGGGGTACTACACCCAGAAAAGCGGTGTAGTCACCCCACTGCAATTGGAACAATGGTCACTAGGTGGAACCCTAGAGCTAACACCCACACATTAGGTTAATAGGTGGGAGGGACCCCGGGAGGAGATATAGTGGCCTCTAGGGGGAACTAGTGAGCAGTAAGAGCAGTAGAAGAGTTGGAGTCAGGCAGCCAGCCTGGAGGGAGCAAGAAGGGTCTCCTCAGCTGAGGGGCCAGAAAAGCTAAAGTACAGATCCCAGAGAAAGGAAGAAAGAGAGCAAGCAACCCAGCAAGGGAGTTCACTCTAGTGGGGAAATGAGTAACCTGAAGGTTTGCCCCAAAGAAAGCAACCAGGTGCCAGAGCCAGCAACTGTGAGTTCCTATACGGCTCATAGAGAATCCGATGACCGGGAATATTACAGATACAGCCCCGACTCCCAAAGAGCCCACAAGAGGGGTTTCAGTTCTGCAGTTGCATCCTGCGAAGGACAGTAAAAGATTCACCCGATGGGTGTGAGGGAGAGGAGACTAGGAGAAGCAGCAGGAGGTCAGATAATCTTTAAGAGTCAGACTTCACTGCCACTGGGAGGCAAAGAAAGAAAGGAACAAGAAAGGTACACAAGGAGGGATCCATCGAACTGCCAGAAATTCCAATTGCAGCATCCGGAACATTTGCCATTGTAACATCTTGCTGAGCTGTAATGACTTTGGAGAAGTTTTCAGTAAAGTACCCTGGAAGTGAATTGCCGACTCTGCTGCATCCTTTCCCATATAAACTGTTTTCTTACAGCATCACTGCCCAGCGGTCCAGTCCCACCAGCGGGGGACTAATACATCCAAGCCGCAATACCATCGACCACCGGAGAGCTGTGGCGGCCCTGGTGAGCATCACCAGACACTGCAGGTGGCGTCACAACAAAAACTGTACATAGTCCCTGTAAATAAACCCCTCTTTCATTGACCACCAGGGCCACGGCCTCGGGCAAGCCACGCGTGACATCACAGACAGACTGAACCCGCCTGAGAACCGAGTACTCGAGCCCTGGGTGCGCGTCAGAAGCCCAAGCTTTTTTTAAAAAAAAATCGTTGAACACAGCTTTATTCGATAACTGATCGGATGAAAAAAAGCGTTGCTGTGTTTAAGTGATGCTTTTCTTCTACCTTCTGACAGTGTAGGATAGCGGGCGGGATGTGTTTGTTGAGGGGAGGGGGTGGGGAGATGTCCGAGACAGAGAATAGGGCAGGCTTTATTTTTTTTGTCCCCAAAACTTTCTGTGTGCACATAAAACATTCAGGACACATAAAACATCTGCAAGTTGACAACACAAGGGCTTTTGTCACTGGCTGGATTATGTCATTGACTGCCCAAAACACCCCTATCGGACACAATATTAAGAGGAGTTCCATGCAAACATATCTCATGATCAACAAACAATTTGGAAATATTTTCGGCATAGAGCAATCCTGAAAATGGAAGAAAGTGAGCTTGTTCACTGAATTTGCTGACTACCACCCAAATAACCATTTTCCCACCAGACAATGGAAAATCAGTGATGAAATCCATAGACAAATGAGTCCACAGTCTTTCCAGAATTGACAATGAAGCCAATTTCCCAGCCAGCTATGACATACTTTGGCACGTGTGCACGCTTCACAAACAGAGACAAAGATTTTAACTCCATAATAGGATGGGTTGTAAGAGCGATCTATGGAGATCTAGGATAGGGATGGAGAATTGACAAGGATTTTTATGAATCAACAGACCTTTATTGATCCTCCATATGCCACAACGCGTCTCAACAGATAACCTGTCTTTATCAGGTGGTATAGAGGATAATACATAGGAAGTGACATTTATAGGGTTTGCTTTAACAATGATTGGGCCACTAAGCTAATAAAATTAACCCTACAATAGCCACTCCAGACAAATACAAAACAGACATATAATACTCCTATAAATTTAAAAAACACTGATTACTCCAGAGATGTCACATGTTCATAAAAAATAATGTAGAAAAATCCAGCACTCATAAACTTGCAATTATGAGGATTAATTCAAACGTAAACGCCATCCATCTAATACAGGCAGCACGTGCTAACACCGACGCGTTTCAACAGAGAACTGTCTTAGTCGTGAACCACGACTAAGACAGTTCTCTGTCGAAACGCGTCGGTGTTAGCACATACTGCCTGTATTAGATGGATGGCTTTTACGTTTGAATAAATCCTCATAATTGCAAGTTTATGAGTGCTGAATTTTTCTACATTATTATTGGTGGTTGCCGGTCCAGAGACCAGGACTGTATCCGTGCACCATTTCCTTGTACTGGAGTACTACTATTTCAACTGCGTGAGCTGAACTTTCCTTCTACCTTTTTCCTGCTACCATGTTCATAAAAATGCATAAAATATGATAAAAACAATTGTGACATTATATAAAGTGGAAAACATATGGCAATAAAATTGAATAAAAAATTAAAAATATAAGATAAAATATAAAATAACACATTCAAACTATTTCCACACAACCGTTAATAATTTAAGGGTATTGCTAAAGTAATAAACTGAGCCTACAGATTGGATGCCACAAGGGCATTCTAACAGGGCGCCATCCAAAAAGAAAAAGAGGAGGCGAGGGTGCAGAAGAAGCAGTAGATCACACAGAAGGAGTCCCACAAAATCAGGATATGAGTCAGAAAAGACCAAAAGCGATTTAGCTCTAAACTTAAGTGAGAATATAGAGACCCCAAGGGATAATAATATGGGTATTTTTAACCTCTCTGATCATCTAATGAAAATGTAGAGTCCCTGTGGGTGGAGATAAGGGAAAGGGAATAAATAATAAATTACTGATAAGGGTTTGTTATAAATCTCTAACAATAACAGAAGTGGAGGAGAATATCCTCATAAAGCAGCGACTCAGGGAGAAGTCATTATTGTGGGGGACTTTAACTACCCTGAAATACATTGGGGATCAGAAACCTGCAGTCCAAGTAAAGGTAATACGTTTTTGACAGCTATGAGAGACAATTACCTTTCACAACTGGTTCAGGGCCAAACAAGAAAGGGGCCACAGCTAGACCTAATATTAACCAACAGGCCAGACCACTTATCAAATATACGTGTTGGAGGTCACTTGGCTAATAGTGATCATAAAATAATATGTTTTTTTTTTAGTATCCTTTAATAAGATGTGCAGTAGAGGGTCTACAAGGACACTAAACTTCAGGAAGGCAAATTTCCAATGGTTGAGAGATGATCTTAGTGCAATAAACTGGGATGATGTCTTGAGACATAAAAGTACACAAAGCAAATGGGAGACATTTATTAGTATCCTGATTAGGGTCTGTGCACAATATATACCTTATGGGAATAAGCATGCTAGAAATAGGAGGAAACCACTATGGCTAAATAAGGCTGTAAAGGGCGCAATAAGTGACAAAAAGAAAGCATTTAGGGAACTAAAGCAAGTAGGTAGTGATAAAGCATTACATAAATACAGAAAATTAAATAACATCTGTAAAAAGCAAAATCAAGGCAGCAAAGATTGAGACAGAGAGACTCATTGTCAGAGAAAGTAAAAAAATCCCAAAATATTCTTTAACTACATAAATAGTAAGAAACTAAAAAATGATTGTGTTGGCCCCTTTAAAAATAGTCTGGGTGAAATGCAGTGGCGTAACAACTGTTTGTGGCGCCCGGGGCGGTCAAAAAATTTGACGCCCCTTTGGTCGTTGATAATCTGGAAGCATCCGAAGAGCCCACACTACAGTCAAAGATCTAATTTTTAGTCTGCTACTAACTGCTGTTATTATTTCTAAATTTCTAGACTTTAATCTTCTTGCAGTTCTCTATATGTATGTATGTATTAGCTTGATGATGCTGGATGAAGACCTAATGGCTTTTTTAATAATAATTTTTAATAATGTGACAGAAAAAAAACAGAAAGTACAAATAATTTTCGAAACCTGGGTAAAGTTGTTTTATTTGTAACAGTCACGTAACACACAATTATGATTCATTATTCAGGCCATGTTCACAATAGTTAATTCGACTACAAAAAGAACTGCTGCAATGCATGAACTCAATGCAAAATTTACAAACAAACTCTTCGTGCTTTCCTTTCGGCAAAGTTTTTGATAACAGTGTCAAAATTCAGACCATCAGCAATCTCCCTCTCTATGGAGAGGACTGCCAAGTCTGTAAGCCTTGCTTGACTCATTGTAGATCGAAGATAGTCCTTTATGAGCTTCAATTTGGAAAAGGAGCGCTCGCAGCTGGCAACACTAATAGCTCGGGTAAGGAAGATGCGCAGCAAGATAACAATATTAGGGACAGAATCTCCAAGGTATGAAGCTCAAAACTTGTAAAGGTCCGTCGATTCTGTCGTTTCCTGAAGCTTCCCCAAAAATACTTCAATCTTCTCCTGTCGACCAAGAATTCCTCTTTATCCACCTCGTCATGAACTTCGCTGAGCTGGCAATCGTAATTATCATTGAGCAGATTTGACGGTGCAAGGACAGCGTATTTCTTTGCAAGATCATGAACTTGTTGAAATCTGCTGTATATTTCTTGAGTCAACATGTCTATGACAGACAGCATTTCCTGTCTCAACTCAGCATCAAATGTCATCACTGCATCAGTCGATCCTTCACCATCCATTCGTTTCTTTTTGCGTATTCTACGCTCCATGCTTATCCCCATTTCAGAGCAGAGCTTCTTGGATTCGTGCATTGCACTGTCCACCATCGCTGCCCTATTCTGAAGGAGGTAATCTCTCAACGCTGTGAGCTTGACAGAACTTTGGTGCAGATCCAGCCCTTTTGTTTGAAGATATTTCTGGGCATCATTGATTTCTGGCAGAACAGATTTCCAAAGGCTCAGAAACGACAGAGATGGAAACGACAGTAATGAGGTGAGAATTAAAGATGCATCTGTCCTTGTCGTCACATTTTCTCCTTCTTCTGTGAGCTGTTCTAGGGCCGTGACGACTTCTGATAATTTCTTTGCCACAACATTTAAAGCATCTGCTCGACTGCTCCATCTAGTCTCCACAAGCCGTTTGATGCTTAGACCAGTCACCTGAATCAAAACGTCCCAACGATGCGTAGATGCAGAAAAGAACGAATACAACTGGTCCAGTGTGCCGAAACCTGTCACAGAGTAAATCAACTCAGAAGCTGCATGTACACAAGCCAGATTCAGGGAATGGTTTGAGCACGGCACAAACAGAGCTTTCGGGTTGATTTCGGAGATGCGCTTCTGGACAACTGATCGATGGCCAGCCATAACAGCAGCATTGTCATATGCCTGGCCACGGCAATCATCTATCTGAATCCCATCGCTCTCCAGTTCTGCCAATATCAGTCCGGAAATTTCCTCCGCGCCTTTACCCTTTGTCTCGATGAAGCGGAGAAATGACTCCTGCACCTTCACTTCATTTCCATCCAGTTTCACGTAGCGCAACACCTCGCTCATCTGGTCCTTGTGAGATATATCCGGAGTGCTGTCAAAAATTATGCAAAAATACTTGCTTTCCTTTACCTGTGCAATGACTTTCTCACATGCTCTGCCAAAATGCTCACAAATTCATTTTGAACTTCTGGTGACAGATAAGAAGTAACTATTTTCTTTCCCAGCTTAACTGTTACCAAATGTTCGCGGAGCACAGGGTCATACTTGGCCAACAAATGAACCAATTCCATAAAATTGCCTCTATTTTCCTAGCCTCCTTCATCTTTGTGGATGTCTTCCCGGTGACCCCGTAGTGCCAAATTCTGTTTGGAGAGAAATCTGATGATATCCAGTAATCTAGCTAGAATTTCTCGCCACTTCTTAGTCTCCTTCTCAATAGCGCCTTCCACAACTTTGTTAATTGTCTTTCCTTCAGCAAGGAGGATCTCTAGCTCCTTCCAGTTGAGGAATGCCTGAGCATGTGATGTGCTAACTTTGAGCTCATTTACTTTAGGATTTAATTTCCACTAGTTCTTCTTGAAGCCCTCATCAGAAGAAAAACTAGACAGCCCAACTGAAAAAAGTCTGCAGCAAAAGCAGAACAGGGCCTCTTTCAAAGGAGAATATACCATCCATGTTCTCAAACGTTTCTCTCCGTTCCGCAAATCACAAAAAAAACATGATTTTGTTAGTTTCTTCATGTCACCTTTTGTTTTAGTTCCTGGTTGCGTTACTTCCTTGAATTCACATTCGAGGTGCGGCACAGCAGCATATCCCTGCCGGGCAATCATAGCGCAAATTTCATGGTCAATCTTAAGAGGCCACATACGAACATCAGTAAAATCAGTTGCTATGTCTGTTTTCAGACAGACTAGTGATTGCCCTTCCAATGCTTCAACTTCACACGCACCATCTTCTGCATCACCGACAGTTTCTGCAGCATCGACGCTGTCAATGGCGCCTTCGGCAGTATCAGAATCAACTTCATCTTCCGTCTCAGCATGAATGTCGTCTTTTGTTTCCGCCACTTCGGCTGTAGGTGTAGATGTCCTTCGCATGAACTTCAATAGCGCGCCTTTATTCTTTATTGCCTCCTCTTCCTTGGCTTTTTTCTTTTTACAGTATGCCGCGCCGCTCTCTTTCACTCTCTTCATTATGATACCTTCACTTACAAATCACGCAATTCTTGAAAATACAAGCATAGGCCAAACTAATTTGGCAGGATGCGCATCAACGTTGCCGCAGGCTGAGTTTCAGCATTGTTTAATGGCCTGGTCACAGAGATTAAGGTCTATCACCAGATTTGCAGAACTAACTTCTGTTCAACATGATATTAATGACATCTGAATTTAATACTGCCCCTGTGTACAATAATATAACTACTTTAATACTGCTGCTATGTACAAGAATATAACTACTATAATACTGCTCCTATGTACAAGATAATATAACTACTATAATACTGCTCCTATGTACAAGAATATAACTACTATAATACTGCCCACTACATACCGGAATATAACTACTATAATACTGCCCCTATATACAAGAATATAACTACTATAATATTGCCCCTATATACAATAATATAACTACTATAATACTGCCCCTATATACAAGAATATAACTACTCTAATATTGCCCACTACATACCGGAATATAACTACTATAATACTGCTCCTCTATATACAAGAATATAACTACTATAATACTGCCCCTATGTACAAGAATATAACTACTATAATACTGCCCACTACATACCGGAATATAACTACTATAATACTGCCCCTATATACAAGAATATAACTAATATAATACTGCCCACTACATACCGGAATATAACTACTATAATACTGCTCCTATATACAAGAATATAACTACTATAATACTGCTTCTATATACAAGAATATAACTACTATAATACTGCCCACTACATACCGGAATATAACTACTATAATACTGCTTCTATATACAAGAATATAACTACTATAATACTGCCCACTACATACCGGAATATAACTACTATAATACTGCTTCTATATACAAGAATATAACTACTATAATACTGCCCACTACATACCGGAATATAACTACTATAATACTGCCCGTATATACAAGAATATAACTACTATAATACTGCCCACTACATACCGGAATATAACTACTATAATACTGCTCCTATATACAAGAATATAACTACTATAATACTGCCCACTACATACCGGAATATAACTACTATAATACTGCTTCTATATACAAGAATATAACTACTATAATACTGCCACTACATACCGGAATATAACTACTATAATACTGCTCCTATATACAAGAATATAACTACTTAATACTGCTCCTATATACAAGAATATAACTACTATAATACTGCCCACCACATACCGGAATATAACTACTATAATACTGCTTCTATATACAAGAATATAACTACTATAATACTGCCACTACATACCGGAATATAACTACTATAATACTGCCCTATGTACAAGAATAAAACTACTATAATGCTGCCCACTACATACCGGACTATAACTACTATAATACTGCTCCTATGTACAATAATATAACTACTATAATACTGCCCACTACATACCGGAATATAACTACTATAATACTGCTCCTATATACAAGAATATAACTACTATAATACTGCCCACTACATACCGGAATATAACTACTATAATACTGCTTCTATATACAAGAATATAACTACTATAATACTGCCCACTGCATACCGGAATAAAACTACTATAATACTGCTCCTATGTCCAAGAATATAACTACTATAATACTGCTCCTATTATAGGAGCAGTATTATAATAGTTATATTCTTACAACATAGGAGCAGTATTATAGTAGTTATATTCTTGTACATAGGTGCAGTATAATAGTAGTTATATTCCTGTACATAGGAGCAGCCGCAGTATTATAGTAGTTATATTCTTGTACATAGGGGCAGTCGAGTATAGTAGTTATATTCTTGTATATAGGAGTCCTATATACAAGAATATAACTACTATTCTAAAACACAAAGAGAAGGGGTGCAATTGGGGGGTAAGTATTGGGCCAAATGGCTACTCACCTATTGGGGTTGTCACTGTGCACCTCTGCAAAACCCCAGTGTATGGCAACAAGCAGTACTCAAGGAGGACCCGGGCAGGAGCAATTTTTGCCGACAGAGGTGTCTTCCCTTCCGTCTTCCGCCCGGGTTGCGGTCACGTGTTGCGATCACGTGACTCGGGATCGCCTTAAAGGAAAAAGACAAAGAAAGCGTGTATATATGGACTGGTATCATAGCCAAATTTCAGATTAAATATCAAATTTTATCAGTGCAATACTATATACAGTACCCCATATAGAATATACAGCACCCCCATATACAATACACAGCTCTTCCATATGCTATATATAGCACCCACATACTATATACAGCACACACATACTATACACAGCAACCCCATATACTATATACAGCAACCCCATATACTATACAGCACCCACTTTATACATGACAGCATATACCCATATACTATTTACAGCACGTCAGCACCCTCAATATAATGTAGGCCAGCAGCACGCCCCACATACATGACACACAGAGCATCCCCATATGATATGGGGATGCTCTGTGTGTCATGTATGTGGGGCGTGCTGCTGGCCTGTATATACTATATTGAGGGTGCTGCTGACCATCATATAGATAAATGCTGCCTGTATATAGCATATGGGATGCTGTGTGTGTGTCATGTATGTGGGGCGTGCTGGCCCTGTATATGCTATATTGAGGGTGCTGCTGACCATCATGTAGATGAATGCTGTATATAGTACACACAGCATCCTATACAGGCAGAATTTATCTACATGATGGTCAGCAGCACCCTCAATATACTATATACAGGCCAGCAGCACGCCCCACATACATGACACACACACACACACAGCATGCTATACAGGCAGAATTTATCTACATGATGGTCATCAGCACCCTCAATATAGTATATACAGGCCAGCAGCATGCCCCACATACATGACATAGTGACACAGAGAATCCCCATATGGGGATGCTCTGTGTGTCATGTATGTGGGGCGTGCTGGCCTGTATATGCTATATTGAGGGTGCTGCTGACCATCATGTAGATGAATGCTGTATATAGTACACACAGCATCCTATACAGGCAGAATTTATCTACATGATGGTCAGCAGCACCCTCAATATGCTATATACAGGCCAGCAGCACGTCCCACATACATGACACACACACACACACACAGCATGCTATACAGGCAGAATTTATCTACATGATGGTCATCAGCACCCTCAATATAGTATATACAGGCCAGCAGCATGCCCCACATACATGACATAGTGACACAGAGAATCCCCATATGGGGATGCTCTGTGTGTAATGTATGTGGGGTGTGCTGCTAGCCTATAGTATATTGTGTACCTGTTAGGGACAGGGAGGGAATGGCCTGGCGTCGGTCAAATTCAATGGGGCGTGCTGCTGGCCTATAGTGTATATTTTAGTGTATTGGGGTACCTTAGGGACAGGGAGGAACTGGCCTGGCCCTGGCTGGCGTTAAATTCAATGAAGATCCGCTGCGGGCGCCTTCGGGATCCACCAGAATGGCTGCCGGATCTGAAGTGCAGGCACTGGCAGTGACGTCACCAGCACCGCACAGGTCCTATCATCAGATGATCAGTGAGTGAGTCACACAGTGTGTCAGTGATCATCATCACCGACACACCACCCACCACACGGTTGGCGACGGCGGTCTGGACAGGAGGACGGCAGGTCCTGCAGTGGCACGGCTCAGGCTGCCTGCGCCTAGGCTCTGCTTCACACACGGAGGGAGAGGAGAGGTATTGCTGCTGCAGCCTGCCGCGCCCGCACGCCACCCCCACACAAGTGCCGCCTGGGGCGGACTGTCCCCCGCCCCTCCACGCTACGCCACTGGTGAAATGGTGGATGAGGGTGAGGAAAAAGCCAATATGCTAAATGACTTTTTTTCAACAGAATTTACATAAGAAAATCCCATGACAGACAACATGGTAAGTGATAACAAAAACTGTCCATTAAAGGTCACCTGCTTAACCCAGCAGGAAGTACAGCACCATCTAAAAATCACTAAAGTTGACAAATCCTTGGGCTCGGATAAGATACACCCCAGAGTACTGCAGGAATTAAGTACTGTCATAGTCAGACCATTATTTTTAATATTTAAAGATTCCATAATAACAGGGTCTGTACCACAGGACTGGCATATAGCAAATGTGGTGCCAATATTCAAAAACGGGACAAAAACTGAACTTGGAAATTATAGGCCAGTAAGCTTAACCTCTACTGTGGGTAAAATCCTAGATGGTTTTCTAAGAGATGCTATACTCGAGTATCTGAAGAAAAATAACCTCATGACCCAATATCAACATGGGTTTATGAGGGACCGTTGCTGTCAAACTAATCTGATGAGCTTCTATGAAGAGGAAAGTTCTGGACTGGACCAAAGAAATGCAATGGACGTGGTGTATATGGACTTTTCAAAAGCTTTTGATACGGTGCCACACAAAAGGTTGATACATAAAATGAGAGCAATGGGGATAGGGGAAAATATGTGTAAGTGGGTTAAGAACTGGCTCAGTGATAGGAAACAAAGGGTGGTTATTAATGGAACACACTCAGAATGGGTCACAGTAAACAGTGGGGTACCACCGTGGTCAGTAGTGGGCCCACTTCTTTTTAACATATTTATTAATGACCTTGTAGGGGGCATACAGAGTAGAATCTCAATATTTGCAGATGACACTAAACTCTGCAGGGTAATCAATACAGAGGAGGACAACTTTATATTACAGGAGAATTTATGTAAACTAGAAGCTTGGCTGATAAATGGCAAATGAGCTTTAATAGGGATAAATGTAAGATCATGCACTTGGGCAGAGGAAATGCATTAAAAGAGGCATAGATGCTCATGAGGAGAACATATTTTTACCTCTATACAAGTCACTAGTGTGACCACACTTAAAATACTGTATACACTTCTGGTCTCCGGTGTATAAGAAAGACATAGCTGAACTAGAGAGGGTGCAGAGAAGAGTGACCAAGGTTATTAGAGGACTGAGGGGTCTGCAATACCAAGACAGGTTATTAAACTTGGGGTTATTTAGTTTGGAAAAATGAAGGCTTGGGAGTGATCTTATAATAATGTATAAATATAAGAGGGGACAGTACAGAGACCTTTTAATGATTTTTACTCTTAGGCCTAAGATGTGGACAAGGGGGCATCCTCTATGTCTGGATGAAAGAAGGTTTAATCATAATCACCGACACGGATTCTTTACTGTAAGAGCAGTGAGACTATGGATCTCTCTGCCACAAGATGTTATAATGAGTGAGCATTGGCGGACTATAATGAGGTCAATATGGGCTTTTGCCCCGGCCCAATGGTGTTGGGGGGCCCACAGCCCAGGGGGTAAATTGCCCCATTATAATCCTCCACCGCACCACCACACAGCACTCTGCATGCAGAGCCGCAGCATCCATGAGGTGACGAGCCCTGCTAGTTGACAGGGGGCGCATCCGCAGGGACGCCTCTTGGTGGTGCGGCCCCCTGCTGATGCTGCTCCCTCTCCTATAGTCCCAGGCCGCCGCGCGTTACACCCCCCGCAGTGTGAGCCCACCTCTAGAGCCGCACAGGAGGACCTGTGCTTACAGGACCTGTGATGATCTCAATGGAGGGGAGAAGTCAGGGATCACATGATCAGCTCCTCGTTATGCAAGGCCTCCACTGTGCTGGTCGTCATGGTGCTGGATGAGGTGAAGAAGAGGATGAGATGAAGGTTGTGTGGGGTCAAGAGGGATTTACAGTGTGGATGTAGCAGAGCCGAGTGTGTACTAGGTGTATGGAGTGGAGCTGTGTGTGTACGTGGTGTACAGAGCGGAGCCGCATGTGTACGTGGTGTATGGAGCGGAGCAGAGTGTGTACTAGGTGTATGGAGCAGAGCTGCATGTTTATGAGGTGTGTGGAGTGGAGCCGTGTGTGTACAAGGTGTACGGAGCGGAGTCGCATTTGTACGAGGTGTATGGAGCAGAGCCTATGGTGTACTGAGTGTGTACGGGATGAGCGGAGTGTGTGTATACGAGGGTGTGTATACGGGGCGGAGCCGCATGTGTACGAGGTGTATGGAGGGGAGCCACATGTGTACGAGGTGTCCGCACCGGAGCCGTGTGTACGAGGTGTACGGAGCAGAGCCGTGTGTGTACGAGGTGTACAGAGCAGAGCCGAGTGTGTACGAGGTGTATGGAGCTGAGCCGCATGTGTACGAGGTGTATGGAGAGGAGCCACATGTGTAAGAGGTGTCCACTCCGGAGCCGTGTGTGTCCGAGGTGTACGGAGCAGAGCCGTGTGTGTACGAGGTGTACGGAGTGGAGCCGAGTGTGTACGAGGTGTACAGAGCAGAGCCGAGTGTGTACGAGGTATACGAAGGGGAGCCGAGTGTGTACGAGGTGTACAGAGCGGAGCCGGCCTGCATGTGTACGAGGTGTACGGAGCAGAGCCGTGTGTGTACAGGTGTATGGAGCAGAGCCGCGTGTGTACGAGGTGTACAGAGCCAAGCCACATGTGTACAAGGTGTATGGAGCGGAGCCACGTGTACAAGGTGTATGGAGCAGAGCCATGTGTGTACGAGGTGTATGGAGCTGAGCCGAGTGTGTACAGGGTGTATGGAGCAGAGCCGCATGTGTACGAGGTGTACGAGGTGTACAGAGTGGAGCCACGTGTGTTTACGGGTGTACAGAGCTGTGTGTATGAGGTATATGGAGCAGAGCCGTGTGTGTATGAGGTGTACGGAGCAGAGCCGCGTGTGTATAGGTGTACGGAGCAGAGCCGCGTGTGTATGAGGTGTACGGAGCAGAGCCGCGTGTGTATGAGGTGTATGGAGCAGAGCCGCGTGTGTATGAGGTGTACGGAGCAGAGCCGAGTGTGTACAGAGCAGAGCCGTGTGTGTACGAGGTGTACGGAGCGGAGCCACATGTGTATGAAGCGTACGGAGCAGAGCCACATGTGTACGAGGTGTACAGAATGGAGCCGCGTGTGTTTACGGGGTGTACAGAGCTGTGTGTATGAGATATATGGAGCAGAGCCGTGTGTGTATGAGGTGTACGGTGTGGAGCCGCGTGTGTACGTGGTGTATGGAGCGGAGCCGCATGTGTACGAGGTGTTCGTAGCAGAGCCGAGTGCGTAAGAGGTGTACGGAGCGAAGCCCAGTGTGTATGAAGTGTATGGAGCGGAGCCGCATGTGTACAGAGCAAAGCCAAGTGTGTACGAGGTGTACGGAGCTGAGCCGTGTGTACGAGGTGTATGGAGCGGAGCCATGTATGTACAGAGCATGCGGAGCTGTGTGCTTACAAGGTGTGTGTACCAGTGGCAGCCCCCTGCGGATGCTGCTCCCACTCCTATAGTCCCAGCCGCCTCTGCCGGCAGCATTGTTCTCCTGAGTCCCGGCCGCCGCTGTCCGCCCTGCTATGCTGATTCTGCCGGGCCCGACCGGGCATTGCTGAATCCTCCTTCTCTAGGAGGACCCAGACTTCCCAGACCCAGGCAGCTGATCTCGACTGCGGCTGAGCAGACTCCTCCGTCCTCCTGACTGAGTCTGTGTCTCACCCGCCGACCGCCGTCCACCACCTCCTGGGTCGCCGCCGAAGAGAGGGAGTCTGAGGAGAGGGACCGTCACCTAATGCTGACACAGAGCACAGAGAGAATGTGCCTGTGTGACAGTGAGGTGAGTGATATGTCCACTCCTGACTCCTGCCCTACTGCTGCAGCTGCTGCCTGTGGCTGTGCCCGGTGTGTGCACTGCCAGCCCAGACCTCCTGGTGGCTGCTGCATGGCAGGGAGGACTCAGTCAGTGTAAAAAAAGAATGTAAGCAGTAATTTAATGATTTGTGTACTAAGGCCCCTTTCACATCTGCTTTTTTTCAGATTGTGGTAGATCTGGCAAATTTACCGCAACTGCCGACTAACGGCCGCACTTGCGGCACGCTTGCGGCAAGCACCATGCATTGTTTATGCAGCTTGCGGTTGGGTGCGGCAAGTGCAGTTCTGCCGGATGCGGCAAATCCGGCATTTGCGGCGGTGGAAAAAAATCGCTGCTGACCGCGTTTTCATTGACCATTGCAATGGCCGTTAGGCAGCAAATGTAGTAAATCTGCTGGATCTGCCGCAATTTGAAAGACACGGTAATGTGAAAGGGTCCTAACCAACGCTGCTTTCACATCAGCGTTTAGCTGATGTTTGGGCTGTTCCAGCAGGTGGCGCCACATGTGCCGGATCGTCCGCCTAACAGCCGACTTGCGGCCCGGATGCGGCAAGCCCCATGACAATGAATAGGGCTTGCCGCATCTGGGCCGCAAATCGTCGATTAGGCGGCTGATCTGACACCACCTGCCGAATCGGCCGCACATCAGCAAAATCACTGATGTGAAAGGCCCCTTCATCACTGGAGTGGTCAGGGAGGGTGTGCGGAGACAATACTGGACAGAGGACTGTCAAATTTGTCCTATGTAAACTGTGCCCCACCATCTTCGATAATACAGAAACATGTGAAATGGCTGTACATAGTGTATCATGTGCCCCTCTAAGTGGCTATCTTGCTTGGATCAAGTATGTATGGAGTCCATGCATACATGATTCAGGAAAAATATCCACATAGAGGGGCACATACAGCATGTAGAGGTATTTCACATGTCTATTCAATGTGGAGGGTTAGTGGGTGCGCACATTGTGTATTTTGTTAGTTTTTAACTCAGTATCTGTAAGGTCTCGTGTAGATGTTCAGTATTTGGTCAGTTTTTCCCTTAGTATATGTAAGGCTTCGTGCACACGCTGAGTATTTGGTCAGTTTTTACCTCAGTATCTGTAAGGCCTTGTGCACATGCTGAGTATTTGGTGATTTTTTTTTTCCTCAGTATTTGTAAGGTCTCGTGCACATGCTGATGCTGCATTATAAGAAACAAGCTATTATGCCCTGAATACCACTGTACACAGAATAAATAACTTATAGAAATCTAGCACCCTGTATTCTAACCTGTTACCGGTCTGAAATTCTTGCTTGCAGATTGGTCCACCCAGCTTCTCCTCGCTGTCCGATAGCCTCTTCTTTTGAATAATATGGATCACGCCTCCTGCGTTATCCACGTCTCACTTTACCATTTCACGTCTGTGCAGATGCCTCTTCAGCTTGCGCAAACGCACCGTGCTCTGCCCTACTGCGGCTACAATGTAAAACTCATCTACACATGCGCGAACAGCAGGGGTCTCTGCACATGGTTCCAGGCTCCCAGTCTTCTGCGTGTAATGTATGGTGACATCACTGAGGGTTTAAACTTGTAGGATAACCCCATGATGGAGCACATTGCACCTGCACAAGCCGGAGAGGTATAGGCGTAGCATAGGCAATGCAAAAATTGGACGTGGTCACATGGATAACGCAGGTGGCAGGAGGCGTTATCTACATCATTTAGAAGAAGACGCTGTCGGACCGCGAGGAGGCGGGACGGATCGATCTGCAAGCAAGTCCATTGGACTGGTAACAGGAGATTATCATACAGGATGCACACTGTTCGAGATTTTTATAAGTTATTTATACTGAGTGCAGGGGCAGTCAGGGCATAATAGCCTCTTTCTAATGGACTGGTCAATACTATGGCTTAAAGTGTTTTTTTTTTTTTTTCTTCCTAACTGAAGGGTAAATTGACTAGATCAATGGATGTTTGACAGGTTATAGTTTCACTCAGCAACTATTTTTCTGGAATAATCTATTTCAGGTATATTATGACCCCCATCACAGGACCCCCGTGACTATGTCACATGACCCCTGTCACATGATTTGGGGGGGCCCACAGAGTCTGAACAGCCCGGGCCCTGGCTACCCTTAATCCACCCCTGTGAGTGAGTCACTACTAACATTTAATAATCTAATATATAATTGCCTTAGCGCACTTCCGTCATATTCGGCGCCACTTCCGTCGTCGTGGACGTGGCTGCCAAACATACGGAAGTGCGTTAGGGACACACACACACTCACATACAGACACACACACACACACTCTCTCATACACACACACTCTCTCACACACACTCACATACACACACACACACATACACACACACACTCCAGTATACTTACCCCGCCGCCATCCCGCTACACCGCTCCCGCCATGGCTCCGCCCACCTCGCGGCACTCCCGCCATGGCTCCGCCCACCTCACGGCACTCCCACCATGGCTCCGCCCACCTTGCGTCACTCCCGCCATGGCTCCGCCCACCTCGTGACACTCCCGCCATGGCTCCGCCCACCTCGCCTGCGCTGACCACAGAGCCCCCCGTCCTGCGCTGACCACAGAGCCCCTGTCCTGCGCTGACCACAGAGCCCCCGTCCTGCGCTGACCACAGAGCCCCTGTCCTGCGCTGACCACAGAGCCCCGTCCTGCGCTGACCACAGAGCCCCCTTCCTGCGCTGACCACAGAGCCCCCGTCCTGCGCTGACCACACAGCCCCCGTCCTGCGCTGACCACACAGCCCCCTCCTGTGCTGACCACAGAGCCCCCGTCCTGCGCTGACCACAGAGCCCCCGTCCTGCGCTGACCACAGAGCCCCCGTCCTGCGCTGACCACACAGCCCCCGTCCTGCGCTGACCACAGAGCCACCGTCCTGCGCTGACCACAGAGCCCCCTTCCTGCGCTGACCACAGAGCCCCCGTCCTGCGCTGACCACAGAGCCCCCGTCCTGCGCTGACCACAAAGCCTCCGTCCTGCGCTGACCACAGAGCCCCCGTCCTGCGCTGACCACAGAGCCCCCGTCCTGCGCTGACCACAGAGCCGCCCTCCTCCGCTGATCACTCTGCCTCCTTTCTGCGCTGACCACAGAGCCGCCCTCCTCCGCTGACCACAGAGCCGCCCTCCTCCGCTGACCACAGAGCCACCCTCCTCCGCTGACCACAGAGTCGCCCTCCTCCGCTGACCACAGAGCCGCCCTCCTCCGCTGACCACAGAGCCGCCCTCCTCCGCTGACCACAGAGCCGCCGTCCTGCGCTCACCACTCTGCCTCCTTCCTGCGCTGATCACTCTGCCTCCTTCCTGCGCTGACCACAGAGCCGCCGTCCTCCGCTGACCACACAGCCCCCATCCTCCGCTGACCACAGAGCCGCCCTCCTCCGCTGACCACAGAGCCGCCCTCCTCCGCTGACCACAGAGCCGCCCTCCTCCGCTGACCAAAGAGCCCCCGTCCTCCGCTGACCACAGAGCCACCCTCCTCCGCTGACCACAGAGCCCCCGTCCTCCGCTGACCACAGAGCCGCCCTCCTCCGCTGACCACAGAACCGCCCTCCTCTGCTGACCACAGAGCCGCTGTCCTGCGCTCACCACTCTGCCTCCTTCCTGCGCTGATCACTCTGCCTCCTTCCTGCGCTGACCACAGAGCCGCCCTCCTCCGCTGACCACAGAGCCCCGTCCTCCGCTGACCACAGAGCCCCCATCCTCCGCTGACCACAGAGCCCCCGTCCTCCGCTGACCACAGAGCCGCCCTCCTCCGCTGACCACAGAGCCGCCCTCCTCCGCTGACCACAGAGCCGCCCTCCTCCGCTGACCACAGAGCCGCTGTCCTGCGCTCACCACTCTGCCTCCTTCCTGCGCTGACCACAGAGCCGCCCTCCTCCGCTGACCACAGAGCCCCCGTCCTCCGCTGACCACAGAGCCGCCCTCCTCTGCTGACCACAGAGCCGCCCTCCTCTGCTGACCACAGAGCCGCTGTCCTGCGCTCACCACTCTGCCTCCTTCCTGCGCTGATCACTCTGCCTCCTTCCTGCGCTGACCACAGAGCCGCCTTCCTCCGCTGACCACAGAGCCCCCATCCTCCACTGACCACAGAGCCGCCCTCCTCCGCTGACCACAGAGCCGCCCTCCTCCGCTGACCACAGAGCCGCCCTCCTCCGCTGACCACAGAGCCGCCCTCCTCCGCTGACCACAGAGCCGCCCTCCTCCGCTGACCACAGAGCCGCCCTCCTCTGCTGACCACAGAGCCGCTGTCCTGCGCTCACCACCCTGCCTCCTTCCTGCGCTGATCACTCTGCCTCCTTCCTGCGCTGACCACAGAGCCGCCCTCCTCTGCTGACCACAGAGCCGCCCTCCTCTGCTGACCACAGAGCCGCCCTCTGCTGACCACAGAGCCGCCATTTTCTGCTGACCACAGCGCCACCGCACTCACTGCTGACCACAGAGCCCGCACTCACTGCTGACCACAGAGCCACCGCACTCACTGCTGACCACAGAGCCGCCCTCCTCCGCTGACCACAGAGCCGCCCTCCTCCACTGACCTCAGAGCCGCCCTCCATCGCTGACCACAGAGCCGCCCTCCTCCACTGACCACAGAGCCGCCCTCCTCTGCTGACCACAGAGCCGCCCTCTGCTGACCACAGAGCTGCCATCCTCTGCTGACCACAGTGCCACCGCACTCACTGCTGACCACAGAGCCACCGCACTCACTGCTGACCACAGAGCCACCGCACTCACTGCTGACCACACGAGCCACCGCACTCACTGCTGACACAGAGCCACCCACTCACTGGACCACAGCACGCCTCACTGCTGACCACAGAGCCACCGCACTCACTGCTGACCACTGAGCCACCGCACTCACTGCTGACCACTGAGCCACCGCACTCACTGCTGACCACTGAGCCACCGCACTCACTGCTGACCACTGAGCCACCGCACTCACTGCTGACCACTGAGCCACCGCACTCACTGCTGACCACTGAGCCACCGCACTCACTGCTGACCACTGAGCCACCGCACTCACTGCTGACCACTGAGCCACCGCACTCACTGCTGACCACTGAGCCACCGCACTCACTGCTGACCACTGAGCCACCGCACTCACTGCTGACCACTGAGCCACCGCACTCACTGCTGACCACTGAGCCACTGCACTCACTGCTGACCACTGAGCCACCGCACTCACTGCTGACCACTGAGCCACCGCACTCACTGCTGACCACTGCGCCACCGCACTCACTGCTGACCACTGCGCCACCGCACTCACTGCTGACCACTGAGCCACCGCACTCACTGCTACCACTGAGCCACCCCACTCACTGCTAACCATCACCCACCGCACTCACTGCTGACCACTGAGCCACCGCACTCACTGCTAACCACTGAGCCGCCTGTATACACACAATTAATTTCACCGCACTCCCCTAACTATTACTAAATAAACTATATATAGATTCTAGACTACCCGATTCTTTAGAATCGGGCTCACAGCTAGTAATAATAATAATAAAACTTTATTTGTATAGCGCCAACATATTCCGCAGCGCTTTACAGTACAATGGTACGTATAAGAAAAATATACAATACAGAATGGTAGGTAATACAGAACTGTAGTTACATACAGTAAACATAGAATCAATGTAGGAAATACAATAAAAAGGCAAAAAAATAAAGGTGACCCTGCTCGAAGGAGCTTACAATCTAAGACGGGATGGGAACACAAAGTACAGGGGCTTATAACAATAAATATCTTATGTCTAATTGACTACTGTAATGGCCACTTTACACGACTCGATATCGGCGTCCAACTCCGATAAAAAGTCACGTGGTTCGTGCGGTGGCCCCGATATCGTTCGTGCGTTGTATGGTTTAAACGTCCAGTACGATGCACGAACGATGCCAAAATGATATCGGGGATCAAATGAGCCTGCTCTCCAACGGCCCGATATTGGATGGGCGTTGTGGCAGGATCGTGCTGTGTGAAAGCCCAACAACGATGTGGAGCACAACTTCCCCTATTCTCTCCCATGTTAAATGGTCGTTCCTGGGTCGGCCGTACAAGGGGGCGTAGACATCGTAGTGGCGTTGCCTGCCGATATCGCGCTGTGTAACATCTCCTATGCGATCTTGGAATTCTGCCCAGAAAAAGCGCGCTCCCGTGTCGTTGGATCCAATATCGGACCGATGTTGGGACGTGTAAAGTGGCCATTAGGGAGAATGATAGAAGGGCCTAGATGCCTTTCTTGAAAAGTATAATATTACAGGTTATATATACTAGATTCTTTGATAGGGCGTTGATCCAGGGAACTAGTCTGATTGCCGGATGTGGAGTCAGGAAGGATTTTTTTTCCCCAATGTGGAGCTTAGTGTTGCCACATGGGTTTTTTTTGCCTTCCTCTGGATCAACATGTTAGGCTATGGGTTGAACTAGATGGACTTGAGGTTCAACCTTAAGATTAAACCTTAAAAACTATGTTACTAGGTTACTATGTCCTAACACAGGAGCAATACCCTTGATTATTAACAGTCGTGTGGAAATTGTTTTAATGTATTATGTTATATTTTATATCTTATCTTTTTAATTTTTTATTCAATTTTATTGCCATATTTTTTCCCTTTTTTATCATGTCATAAATGTTTTTATCATATTTTATGCATTTTTATGAACATGTGACATCTCTGGAGTAATCAGTGTTTTTTAAGGTTATAGGATAGAGTATTACGGTATATGTCTATTTAGTTTAGATTAGTGGCCCAATCATTGTTAACGCAACCCCTATAAATGTCACATCCTATGTATTATCCTCTGTACTACCTGATGAACACAGGTTACCTGTTGAAACACGTTGTGGCGTATGGAGGATCAATAAAGGTCTGTTGAGTCACAAAAACCCTTGTCAATTCTCCATCCCTATCCTAGCACTCCATAGATCGCTATATCAACCCATCCTATATCTCCTTTCCCCATGAGGGTCAAGCGGCAGGAGCAGCTTGGAAATCGAATCTAAAGCAGACTAAAAGAACCTGGTATTGCCTTGGAGCCGAGCGTCCACTCAAGGACCTTCAGTGATAGGTATCCGGTTATCGCGGTCACGTGATCACCTCTGTAGTAAGCGGCGAGGCCGGCTGCGGTGAAGACTAACCTCAGCACTGCACAGTGGCGGGTCTGCTCCCCCCACCAAAGCATTAACTGAGGTTGTGCAGAGGTGCACAACCCCTTTAGGTGAGTGGCCATAGGCCCCCAGTTAACACTTATAACATTAATACTTTCCTTCATATGCGCTTCCTATTTTTCCTTTTTTTCCATTTAACCCGCTAATGACAGCCTTATGACTAAAGGTGTCCGGAAATGTGTACTTATGCCTTGCTGCCATTTTTCAACAGCAGCAGGGAATAAGCCTGTAGTGCCCCCCAGAGTTAGCTGAGACCCTTGAGAATATGAATTGGGCAATTTTTTCCTGGTACCGGTACCACTGAAACTCTATCCGATCTGACGCAATCAAACATCAGATCGGATGGAATTTGCAGACCCCGATCCCTCAGTCAGATCCCCCTCCCTTCCGTCCCTCTTACCTGCAATCCTGCCTCCAGTCCCACGCCTTGGTGGTGTCAACTGTGGTCTACAGGCTCCAGCCGTTAGCTTACCCTAGATGGTGATCAAAAATAAAGGGGTCCCACGCCATTTTATTTATTTTTGGGCTAATTACAAGGCTAAACTCCCTTTAGTGCCACATGAAATGCACTAAAGGGTGCAAGCTTACAATATAGGAGGGTAGGACATTATATAGGTGTTTGATATTTGTGTATTTAGCTAGCTATCCTTGCTTTTTAGAGTATGTAAAAGATGATGTAAAAATACAATTGTGTGTGCAGTCTGTGTACAGTCTGTGTGCTGTCCATGTGCTGTCTGTGTGCTATCCGTGTGCCGCATGTTTTTCTTGCATCCATTGACTTGGACTGGCGAGTTACGTAGCCACTCACAGCAATCTGCGATTTGCCCTAAGCAGCTTCCACACTCCCTTCCTGACAAGGGGGAGGCCATTCCACATTAATCATCCGTGACATGTCCGATTTAAGGCCCCATTACATGGTACGAGATCGTGAACGATATCGCTCAAACGTCACGGGTATGGAGGCATTGAAATGACATCGTTAGGACATCGGTGTGTGTAATAACGCGATTCAACTATGATAAATAGCTGGATCGTTGATGGCAGATTTGAGAACATGTTCTCAAATCATATGAACCACGATCAGCCAACTTGCTGCATTGGTCAGTGTGACACCACGAAAACGATGTCGTTTACGACTTCGCCCATTCACATCAGTGAACAAGTATCGTTCGCTGGGTTGTGCGAACGATACCTGCTCGCTGAATCGTTGGTGCGTCGTCCACAATATCTAGGCATGCGATAGCTCACCAACGATGTCAAAACGATGTCCTAAAGACTGCGCGCCCCCGAGTTATATAATTTCTACATTCAAGCGTGTAACGGTACCTTTAGTTGCATATCACATGGACAGTGTGATTCTAGCCTAAAGCAGCAGTATTGCAAAATTTCCTACTGCCTACTACAAACCTTGCACCAGGCCATTTAACCCGCTGGTGTTTCTGTCCTCATTGCAAAAGATGGTTTGTCCAACGCAAAGCAGCAGTACTCCAAAATTTCCCAATGCCTGCTACAAATCTCGCACCAGGCTATTTAACCTGCTGGTGCTTGTGTCTACATTACAAAAAGATGTTCTGCCCAATGCAAAGCAGCAGTACTCCAAAATTTCCCAATGCCTGCTACAAATCTCGCACCAGGCTATTTAACCTGCTGGTGCTTGTGTCTACATTACAAAAAGATGTTCTGCCCAATGCATAGCAGCAGTACTCCAAAATTTCCTACTTCAATCTACAAACCTCACACCAGGCCATTTAAAGTGAACCTGTCACCTAGTTAAATGACTCCAGGCTATCACTACCTGTCCCTGCACCTTCCTATTACTATTCTAACTATCCCTCTCCCTCCTAAATGTGCTTTGTGAAAGTGTTTTAAATAGTTTTTAAAACTTACTGCCTCCTATGATCATGAAGAGGGGGCTAGCCCCCCTGGGCATCCTTTCTCTGTCCCTTTCTCCACCGCCAGGAGTGTTTATTACACCCCAATGGGCGTGATTTTGTATTTTCAATGCGCGCCCCCAGCCTGACGTAATTTGCTCCACAGAGCATGCGCGATGCACAGCTTGATGTCGGGCAATGGAGTACCGGAAATGACGCGTTTAGCGTCATTCCCGGGAGTGCACACAGAGCTCCAAGGCAGGCTTGGGGCACGCATTGAAAATATAAAATCACGCTCATCGGGGCGTGATAAACACTCCTACAGGCGGCGAAAGGGACAGAAAGAGGACCCCCCTCTTCATTATCATAGGAGGCAGTAATTTTTAAAAACCATTTAAAACCCTTTCACAAAGCACATTTAGGAGAGAGAGTGATAGTTACAAAAGTAATAGGAAGGTGCAGGGACAGGTAGTGATAGCCTGGGTTCATTTAACTAGGTGGTGCTTGTGTCCACATTACAAAAAGGAGGTTTGCAAAACGCAAAGCAGCAGTACTCCAAAATTTCCTACTATCTGCTACAAACCTCGCACCAGGTCATTTAACCCACTGGTGCTTGTGTCCACAGTACAAAAAGGCGGTTATGGCCCAACGCAAAACAGCAGTACTCCAAAATTTCCTACTGCCTGCTACAAACCTCAAACCAGGTTATTTAACCAGCTGATGCTTCTGCTGTCCATATTACCACACTTAAAAAGGCTGTTATTGCCCTCTACAAAGCAGTAAAGTCCAAACATTTGCTACTGTGTGCTACCAAGCACAGACTAGGCCATGTTGCCCACAGTTTTTGGGGTGACAGATTGGCTTCTGCTGTCCACAATACTCCTCTTAAAAAGGTGATAATTGCCCTACACAAAGCAGTATAGTCCAAACATTTGCTACTGCCTGCTACCCAAGCACATGACCCGCCCCAGGGCCATGGGGAACCCAGTCCGGGGCATTTGGTGTTTTTCTCAGGGGAAGATTGTCATGGGCGGCCTATGCCTGGTCCCGAGGCCCTGGTGGTTGCTTGAAAGGCAGTAAAAAAAAAAGTGATTTGTGATGCCACCCACGGTTCTGGTAATGTTACCGATGCTGCGGGACAGACCTCCAGGATGATGGTGGAGCAGCAAGTTAGTTACGCTCCCTATGGGGGGAGCGAGATCCCCGGGGCAGTTGTAGTAGTTTAAAGTTATGGGACAGTCTAATATGGGAGCAGGGTCAGGGGCCCCAATAACAGTCACACTCAGGGTTGTTGTTTCCGTACCTTTACTGATATTGAAGGTTAAGTCCAGGGTACAGTCCGGGTGGTCTGGAAGCAGTTCAGAATCTCCACACCTGATAAGTTATAAGGCCTCCCTGTTATGCTGTTTCCTATGGTTCTAGGCTGCCTAAAGCTAGACCCTGACCCTCTCCTGCTGTTTTCACCTGTATGGCAGGCGGCTGATGGGCACCGCTGTGTCAGCTGCGGTCCCTGGGTTCTGTATGCGGCTGTGCCTCCAGGTGCTACTATGTCTGGGAGACTTGGGTTCTCCCAAGCCCTCTGGTCTTTACTGCAGGGCTGTTAGATCCCTCACAGTCTCGAACTCCGGTGTCCGGGTTGTCAACGCTGTTCCTCTGGGGTGTACCTGTATGGCTCCGCTCCCCTGGCTAACTCGCCTTGCCTCCAACCCTCACTCTTTGGTCTCTCACACTGGTCAGTTTCTCTCACTGGCACGGGCCTAGCGTGGCTCCGTTCACCTTGATGTCTTCCTCAGTATTGCTCTATACTGAACTGCCTAACTCCGCCCCCAGCCCTGAATTTATAGGGGACCTTGCCTTAACGCAGCAAGTAGAGTTCCCCCTTCAGGCCTCAGGTGGAAGGTGTTGGGCCTGGGTTTACCTAATGTGGAAATCCTTCCCTGTTCCAGGTGTTCCTGTGGCAACCAAACCGTGGGGTACCACATTCCCCCTAGTTAAATTCAGTAATCCTGGACTGAGGGAAGACAACATTTTCAAAACAGTAATAACAATGACAAGAATGAACAGTCTTAAAAATTAAAAATTACAAAAACCAATTAAATGGAAAAATGCAGTCCATACAGCTCTAGTCCATCCACCGCAGGCTGAAAAGGAAGTATTTGCCACAACCAGTCCCTTGGCTAATGGTCCATATTTAAATAAATAGAAGTCCAAGAAAATGCAAAAGTTCATACAGGAAAGTCACTGTAGGTATAATACTCTTAGTGGTTACGGTTCATTTACTTGCAATAAATCAAAACACAAAAACACATTTACATTTCACAGTTCCTTATGGGTGTCTCGACTTAGGAGTCCTGGTTTCTACCTTCTTAGCTATTTACATACAAGTACATATATTTCACCTTTTCCTGTTTCACCTTATTCTCTGTACCGGGAGGGAGCTGACCAAAATTGCTGCGACTAGATCTATGTAGTTCAAGTGTCTCAGCTGGTCCGGGTTGTGCCCTGGTGTCTACCTCTGGTGTCCCACTAGTGGCTGTATTATGGGTAGGCCTATGTGTTATAGGTAGGCTTAGCAACTGTCTGTGTCTGGCGCCAAGGGCTTGGGGTACTCGGATCTTGGGCGTGCTGGCACGGGGATGTCACGGGTGGTCGGTGCCTGAGTCCATGCCCCTGAGCAGACAATAAAAAGGGAAAAGAAAAGAAATAAAGTTGTTCGTGATGCCACCTGTAGGTCCGATGATGGCACCGACGCTGCTGAAACCTCTGGGGTGATGTGTGGCAGCAAGATGTCATAGCCCTCTACAGGTAGGGCTGAGTCCCAGGGGTGTTGGAAGTAGCAATAGTGGAATAGGGCAGCGTAGTCACTGTGGAGTAAAGCAGGTAAATCACAGTTCTCTGAGAAGCACAGACACGTTGGTCCCTCTGAACAAGTACTTTACGCCAGTAATATGCAGGCTTACAGGGTAAACAGTTCTTTCAGTCAGCGTAGAGGACCGGGTGGTCTTCTGTCCTTTTTTTGGTGCCCTGCACAATCCCACTTCTTTAACCTGGCCCGTCGGGTGATATGGGAACTCTTTATCTTTCCAAAGGGAACCCAACCCTGTTTAGTGCTTTAGTGCTTCTGGTGAAGACCTTGCTTGGTATAGGGCGGTTGGATAGTGCTCCTAAAAAGCCATCGACCACGCCGGAAATTTGCGTTTAAGGGATGGACCTCTGATCCATGTCGGAGCCGGTACCCCGCTTCGGACTAGGCCAGAGTATTTGGTTACCCTCTATCTGCCCCTTTCTCTTCTGGGTCACCAGGTTGAGGTGCCCTCCACTTAGCTTCTCGTCTGCTGTTCTGTTCTACACTGCTCTGCTGCAGCTCCTACTGTTCTGGTCTACTTCTGTTTCTCTCCTTATCTTTCTAACTGTTCCTCTTTCCCCACTCAATCTATAACCTAGCTTCTCCACCCACCAGGACCGGTTACCCTAGTAACGGGCATCTGATTGGTCCCCTATCACTAGGTGTGTGTGTGTGGTGCTGGAGCTTCAGGCTTCTACTACTCCTTACCAGAACAAAGCATACTGCACCTTCTGTTAGGGGTGCAGTACCCTTTTGTAGCGCACTGACAAGCGGGCGCTACACTCTCCCTTGGGATATTACACTTGTCCCCAAGTGTCCATTCTACCCTACCCGGTACAGAGTAAAATTTTTGTATATATGCATGCATAAAAAATAAACACTTTTAATAATGGCAGTATTTTTGCATTCTTCTCATCTGGGAGGCGCATTTCTTATAACGTTGCATAAACACACAAATTTAAACACGTTCAACAGAACCAGGTTAACTACTGCGTATCCAGTGGTTGCTAGCACTGTCTTTTACAATGTCCAGGTTACTACTGGGCCGTGACACACATTTAAAGTAAGGAAAATGAAATGTCCTCATGAAAGCCTATGAGCATTCTGTAAAGAAAAGGCCCACTATTTACATTTTACTTTACACTAGCAGGTAAATTACTGGGCTTCCACACATTTATGCACTCTCAGAGCATACCAGCCTTGTGGTCCTGCATGTCTCTCATAGCTTATAACAAAATTTCTGAACAAGGCTCTGTCTGAATGCAAATTTGGCAAATGGGACTCGACATCTCTATGCAAAATTAATATTTCCTCATAGAGTCCTTCCTCCCTCATGAAACCTCAACCTTTCTCAAGGTTAAAGGTTGTAACAGTACATTTCTTACGGTGCTCAGGGGAAACGGGTGGCTGACGACGGGCCTCTGTTCTGATTTGCATATTATTCATTCACGAGCCCACCACTCCTCTCTGCATTGCTGCCACTCCTCCTGGTCGGACCGGTATAAGGTGCGCACATAGTCCGTTCTGTTGGACGCGCGGTGAGTGTCCTGAATTTGGGGGTGACTTACCACAATGGCTCTAGTGTTGCTACCGCTGATAGATGGGGTTGCTGCCCACCAAGCGACCTGGGCCTCGCCGGAATTTCTCTCTGGATCCTCCTCTGGATATTCCTCCTCCTCGAGGCCTTGATGGTCTGGTTCCTCATCCTCCTCGGGGAACTGGTCGTCACACTTCTCTTCGACATCCTCAATCGCTAGGTCTGGCTCCTCTGCAGGTGGCTGCTCCTCCTCCGGCTCAGGGTCCGCTGTGTCATCGGGCTCAGCTGCCTTGTGGTCATCATCCTCCTGTGGGGCTTCTGGGATGCTCACCTCTACTTCTTCAATGGGTGGTAGCACTGGGTCCTCTCCGGTAACCGGGTGGGTCTCGGGTGACTGGTACCTCACCACCAGTCCGGTTCCGGATGGCTGGGCTGCCTCCACGTGGCCTCGCAGTGTAGCTGGCAGGCCACACCAGCGCACCAGCACCGGATCGTCCACTCTGTGGGTTCCAAGAGCTGGCCTCTTAGGTCCTGGAGCGCAGTCTCCCAGAAGGTCGGGTCCCCATTGATGGTGTGGATGGAGAGCACCCCTGGCTCACCGACAGCAGCGTGGGCCTCTTCCTCCACCTCCCGCATTAGGTTTCAAAACCGGATAGCCGCCATGTCTTCTTCTCCAGAACCTGTACCCATTGTTGCTGGCAAAGATTCTTCTCACAAAGACCCTGCTATGCCCTGCTCGTTTTGCTTTATAGTCCATGGGCGGATTAGAGTCTCTGGCCCGCCCCCTTTGTTTTTCCTCAGCACATGGGGCAGGCAAGTGTTTTGGCGCCTCTGCCATGGCCATCCCACGACGAGGGGCCGAGGCACGCCCCTGGCCAACACATAGTCCTTTACATTGCTGAAACCGCCATCTTGGGCCCAGTAGAAAATGGCGGGAATAGTTATTTTAGGCCGAGTGATAAAGTCTATAAGGCGCACAATACCCATAATTCACGGGGGGGTTCGATCCTGTTCGTGATGCCAAAGTTGTCTGGTGCCAAGGGCTTGGAGTACTCTGATCTCAGGCGTACTGGGACAGGGATGTCATGGGTGGTTGGTGCCCGAGTCCGTGCCCTTGAGCAGACAATAAATAGGGGAAAACAAAATAAATAAAGTTGTTTGTGACACCACCTGTAGGTCCGGTGATAGCACCGGCGCTGCTGGAACCTCCAGCTTGATGTGCGTCAGCAAAGTGTCGTAGCCCTCTACAGGGGTGATGGAAGTAGCAATAGTGGAATAGGGCAGTGTAGTCACTGTGGAGCAAAGCAGGTAAATCACAGTTCTCTGAGAAGAAGCACAGACATGTTGCTCACTTTGAACGGGTACTTTATACCAGTAATATGCAGGCTTACAGGGTAAACTGTTCTTTCAGTCAGGGTAGAGGACCGGGTGGTCCTGGAAGTGAGTAATGTCCCTCCGAAGCTCCACTGGTGTTCCTTCTCTATCACTTTCTCTGTCCTTTTCTGTGGTGCCTTGCACAATCCCACTTCTTGAACCAAGCCTGTTGGGTGATATGGGAGCCCTTTATCTCTCCAAAGGGAACCCAACCCTGTTTAGTAGTTCTGATGGAGACTGTGCTTGGTGTAGGGTGGTTGGATCATGCTCCTAAAAAGTCATCGACCACGCCGGTAATTTGCGGTTCTGGGATGGACCCCTGATCCACGTCAGAGCCGGTACCCCACTTCGAATTGGGCCAGGGTATTGGGTTACCCTCTATCTGCCCCTTTCTCTTCTGGGTCACCAGGTTGAGGTGCCCTCCCTCTTAGCTTCTCCTCTGCTGTTCTTCGGCTGTTCTGTACTTTGATTCAAACTCTTTTCCATGAACTTACAGGGATGTTGTTGTACATGTTGACTAAGTCAGGTAACTTCTCCACCCACATGTTTCTCTCTTCCAAGGGCAAGGTTTTAAACAGGTCTATGACCACCTGGTTCATTTTCTCACACATACCATTGGTCTGTGGGTGATACGGTGTGGTTCGGATTTTCTTGCACCCATACAAATTGCAAAACTCCTGGAACACTTCAGCTTCAAACGCAGGACCTTGGTCTGTCAACACCTGCTCTGGGTACCTGTGTGGTCTACACAAGTAGGCTTGAAAGGTTCTTGCTGCAGTTCTTGCTGTTAAGTCTTTCACAGGTACTACCACTAGAAATCGGGAATAGTGATCCACCATAGTGAGGGCATATGTATACCCTGATCTGCTGGGTGTCAGCTTCACATGAACCAGGGATACAAGTTCCAGCGGCTGTTTGTTGACAATTGGTTGTAGTGGAGCTCTTTGACTGTCACGATCCTTTCTTCTTACATTGCATGGGCCACAGTTTCTACACCAGTTCTCAATAGTGGTTCTCATGCCAACCCTATAGAATCTCTCGCGTAACAGTACCTCAAGCTTCTTCCACCCAAAGTGTCCTGCTCCGTTGTGGTACGCTTCTAGCACCATCTGGACATCTTACATCGGTACCGCTATCTGCTACACCATCTCGTGGGTTCTGGGGTTTATGAAACGCCTGCACAGCTTACCCTCATAGATGAACAACCTGTTCTTTTCTTTCCACAGGAGTTGCGCCTCAGGTGGAGCATCTGGAGTAAGACGAGAACCCGGTTGAGTTATCAACTGTTTGACTAGGCTAACAGCCGGATCACTGTCTTGCATCTCCTTCCACCCATGGTGAGATAACGTGTTCAGCGAGGCTTCTTGACTCTTGTCTTTACAACTTTGCTGACACTGGGATGCAGTGTGGAGGTGAAAGGCTGGCAGCTCTATCTCTTCTAGCTCATCCAAGTCTTCTCCCACATCTGGTAAGTGGGGCATTCTTGACAGTGCATCTGCATTGGCATTCTTGCGGCCTGCCCAGTATTTGATGGTGAAGTCATAGTTTGACATCCAGCGCTACTCTGGGGCACCCAGCTTTGCCGAGTCCAAGTGAGTAAGAGGATTGCTATCCGTGAAGACTGTGAACTTTGCATCCGCCAGGTACTGCTTGAATTATTCGGTGATAGCCCAGACTAAGGCAAGGAATTCCAGCTAGGTTTCTCTCTGTAGGACGGAGCTTCCTGCTTACAAAGGCAATCACACGTTCTTTGCCCTTCTGCACCTGTGACAAAATGGCTCCCAATCCCATGTTGCTGGCATATGTATATGTTCGGCCCAGGCCCTGGGGGTACTCAGATCACTCAGGTGCGGTCTCTGGGGGAAGTCACGGGTAGCGGTACCTGAGGCCGTGGGCCCGGGGGATGCAGATAAAAGGTGGAGATGGCAAGAAAATAATAAAATGTCTGACCTGTAGGGGTCCGGTGATGGCACCGGCGCTGCTCAGGCCTCCGGGGTGATGGGCAGCAGCAAGGTGGAACCGCTCCCTACAGGTCGAGCAGGGGTCCCCGGGGCTGTAAGTTGTAGTGAGGGTAATAGGGTAGCGTGGTCAGTGTGGTGCAGATGGAAGGAGGGACACGCACACATAAAGTCTTTTGGTACCTTTACTGGTGTTATGTACGGGTACATTCGACCGGAGATGGGGTAAAACTTCAGGATTTCCACAGCGAGTAGGGTTTCAGTTACTCTGTCAGAGTCTGGCAGGCTTGGAACCCGACCATACCGTTACTTCTCTTTCTGTGTGACTCTCCACACCAGGGTTTGCTGCACTGAGGGCACTTCTATGGGACTTCCTGTCTGGCCTAGACTCCGGGCTCTCATTTGGTGGTGCTTCGGGTGTCCTGGAAGCTAAACCTCCTTGTAGTGCTGGTTTCTCTGCAGGGCCTATTCTATGTGTCCCTGTAGCTCGAACCCAGTGACCGGAACTCTGCTGGGGTGAGTCGGTATGACTCCTCTGCCCCCTTCTTGTAGAACACTTCTCTCCTTTGCCTGCGATCCCTACTCTGCGGGTCTACCACTCTCTGGGGCTAGCCTGACGGCTCCAGTACCAGCTCAGCTCACTCAGCTCTTCACAGTTCTGGAGTGACTGCACACTCTGGTGTTTCTCCCTCCAAACCCGTATTTATAGGGGGAACTGGCTTAAGGCAACCAGTGGAGTTCCCCCTACAGGCCTGGGGTGAAAGGGTGTTGTGTGTTGGTGTATTACTCGCTGTGTAATATCCTTCCGTGTCCCAAGGGAGTCTGTGGCGACCTGGCACAGGGTGCCACGTATACAGCACGAATGGTAGATTGTAATCAGGATAGGCCAGGATTTCTTCACCAGTCAGGGCCCACTTCATCTGTTTGAAGGAGTCTTCTTTCTCACCCCATTCAAATGGAGGACCTGAGGTCTTGCTCTTTTTGGTCTGGCCTACCAGGAAATCTTGTAAAGGCGTTGCCATCTTCATAAAGCCCTTTATAAACCTCCTGTAGTATCCTAACAGCCCCAAGAACTGATGTACCTCTCTGACGGTTGTTGGTCTTGGCCAGTCCTTAATGATAGTGATCTTTTCAGGGTCTGGTACCACACCGTCTGCGCTGACCACATGCTCGAGATACTGAACCTTTCGGCTTGAGCAAATGGCACTTTGATGGCTTCAGCTTCACACTGAACTTTCACAATGTTTCAAATATTTCAGCCAGTTGCTCCATATGTTCTTCATATGTTTTGGAGTACACAATGACATCATACAGGTATAGCAGCATGGTCTCAAATTTTTTTGCCCCAGGAAACACTCCATCAGGCTTTGTAACATTCCTGGTCTGTTGCAGAGTTCAAATGGCATGCTGTTGAGCTCACACAGACCCATCGGTGTCATGAACGCGGTCTTCTCTCAATCTTCTTCTGCCACGGAGACCTGCCAATACCCACTAGTAAGATCTAAGGTGGAAGAGTAATTCATTCGCTTTCAGTGCAGCAAGTAATTCCTCAATGCAAGATAACGGGAAAGCATCCTTATGTGTTATGCGGTTTATCTGCGTATAATCGACACACATCCTGATTGTGCCATCTTTCTTTCTGACCAGGAATGTCACGTCGCCGTTGGACTTGGTGGCTGGTGTTTCTGCCTCGGCTGCTAAAATTTAAAAGGCTGGGGCTGAAGGGGTTAACAACCAAATTGAAATTCTCCTGATCCACTCCAAAACACACACCGCGATGGCTCTTGATCTGGGTACAGATGCTGGCAATGCGGTCGCTGGACTTGTAACGCAGATCCGCCATCTTTTTGCGTATCTGTGTTGTGGGCCGCTCCACCCCAAACCGTCGAGATAGGCCACGACGGATCCTACGCAGCACAGCCTGCTTATGAAGCACAGGATGCACATGCTCTGCATTGCAGGCATAATCCGGCCATTCATCTCCCTAATTAGGAATTTCACCTCCGCCTCCCCCCAGGGTGAAGAACGCTTTCTGGCCGCCATTTGGTCGCTTGTAAACACTAGGCCGCATGAACTCCTGAGTAGAAAGGACGCCGGGCTAAGCGTCATGATGTCACTCCGCACTAGGGGAAGCGCCTTCAATACAGAGTGTCCTGCCTGATCGGAGTCGCTGGTGCGTTCGCAAACTGTCAGACGGAACGCTGTTGTGTGGAGCGTTGCAGTTTGAATGTAGGGATATCTATACATCTATATATTTATATAGTTATATAGACAAAACAATTGAAATCTATATGTATGCATATTTGTGTGCCTGTGAGTATGTATATGGACATATATGTATGTGTATACATATGTGTAATGTGTGTGTATATACGTATGTATCTGAATATGTATGTGTATATGGATATATCTGTATACATATGAGTACAGTTTTTAAAATGCATCTATGTATGTGTAAATATGTATGTACCTGGAGACGTATGTGTATATGTGTGTCTAGTGTGTCTATATACTTATCTATGGGAATATGTAAGTGAATATGCATGTATGTGTGTCCGCATGTGTATATATAATATGAGTCGGGCTGGCAGGCAAGGGGTTACTCGGATACCGGGACGGTGGCTTTGGTGGGGATCACGGCTGGTCGGGTCCCAGTTCCGTGCCCTGGGCACTCAATGGCTGATGCTTTTTTGTTGTATTCTTTCTGCTGCAAAATATCTGGGGTATGTTTGACTGAATGGATCAGCACCAAACTTCAATGCTTTTTTGTTGTATTCTTTCTGCTGCAAAATATCTGGGGTATGTTTGACTGAATATATCAGCACTAAACTTCAATGCTTTTTTGTTGTATTCTTTCTGCTGCAAAATATCTGGTTCCAGCATCAATGTAACTGTCCTTCCCCGTGCCCCCCCCAATGCCTGTTTATGATCCTTTGTTCAAATATGCCTATGAGTGACCATTTGGTGCAGCCTTGCTTGGCCATGGCTTAATGGACCCCAGTTCCCTCCCCCTTTCCCCACACCTGAAATCAGTATCATTGAGCATATAAGGAGCCTTGCTTAGTCTACTGCAGACGTGTCTGCTGCGAAAGTGCATGTTGTAAAAGTGCACTGAAATGAAATAGACCTGAAATTGACCGGAATTGACTGGGTTAGACTGAAAGGTACTGTCAGATAGCCATTCAAACAATGTCTATTACTCTATCCTCTTCTAATCATTAGCATGTCTTTAACTGCACTGTTTGTGTTTCTATGTGCCATCACCACCAACTTGTATCACCCCATCCCCCCTCCAGCACCACTCATCCACATCAGCCCCACTCTCCTGCCCTACCCTATGTACAGCACCCATGCCATCTTCAGTTTACTGAAGATTCTCAGCCCACCATATTCTAACATTTGTCATAATAAACCAAGTCCAAAATCTACAAACTATCTGCTCTTCCTCTTTTTGCTGCTGCTCCTCTCAGGTGATATCTCCCCCAACCCTGGTCCGCCCTCCAACCTCAACTTCTCTCCCACCACACATAGAAACCCCACTAACCTCATTACCATCACTTGCACTCCTTCATCCCCCTCTTTTAACTGCACTCTCTGGAATCCACGATCTGCATGCAACAAACTTCCTTTCATTCACAATTACTTCCTTACCAACTCTCTAAACCTGCTGGCCCTCACAGAAACCTGGATCCAGGATTCAGACACTGCTTCCCCGGCTGCTATTTCTCACAGCGGCCTACACTTCTCACTCCCCTAGACCTGGGAACAGACGTGGCGGTGGAGTTGGCCTCCTCCTGTCCCCACAATGTACTTTCCAGGTCATTCCTCCAGCCCCATCACTCTCATTCCCTTCATTTGAGGTGCATACCATTAGGCTATTCCATCCCCTCCACCTCAAAGTAGCAGTGGTATACCGCCCCCCAGGGTCACCCACCCAGTTCCTCGACCATTTCTCCGCTTGGCTCCCGCATTTCATGTCCTCAGATTTACCAACCCTTATTCTGGGAGACTTTAACATTCCCATAAACAGCCCCATCTCCCCATCTGCATCCCAGCTCCTATCTCTAACTACCTCTCTTGGCCTATCACAGCTCTCAATCTCTGAAACGCACGAAAACGGTAACACCCTTGACCTGGTCTTTACCCGGCTCTTCTCATCCTCCCCCTTGGATAACTCACCTCTACTCTCTGACCACAACATTCTCTCCTTCTCACTCACTAACCCTCGGCCAACACAGCCCAATTCTACCTATCACACATCCAGAAATCTACAGGCCATTAACCCTCAAGCACTCCCTCATCTCATCTCTGTCCCCAATCTCTTCAATCTCCCATCCAGATCAGGCAGTAAATCACTACAATGACTCTCTCAGAAGCTCCCTGGACCAAGTAGCGCCCCTCACCCTCAGAACCTCCAAACAGAGAACAAAACAGCCCTGGCTCACACCATAAACTCGATTCCTCCAGCGATACTCTAGGAGTGCTGAACGTCTATGGAGGAAAACTCGCTCACCAGGAGACTTTATCCATTATAAATTCATGATAAGAACCTACAGCTCTGCCCTTCACCTTGCCAAACAGACCTACTTCACCACCCTGGTCTCCTCACTATCCAACAATCCAAAAAAGCTCTTTGACACCTTTCACTCTCTCCTCAGTCCTAAAGTGCAGGCCCCCATCACTGACCTCTGTGCTGATGACTTGGCTTCCTACTTCATGGAGAAAATAGACAACATCCGCCAGGAAATCAGCTCTCAGCCTCCAAGTGCTGCCACCCCCATTCTTCCCCACATCTCCTCCGGTTCACTCTCCACATTCGACCCAGTCACAGAAGAAGAAGTCTCCAGGCTCCTTTCTTCCTCTCGTCCCACCACATGCACTACTGACCCCATTCCCTCACACCTGCTCCAATCCCTCTCTCCAGTCGTCACCACTCATCTAACCAAAATGTTCAATCTCTCCCTCTCTTCTGGCATCTTCCCCTCCACCTTCAAACACTCGATCATTACTCCATTATTAAAGAAAACCACTCTCGACCCAACCTGCACAAATAACTACAGACCAGTCTCCAATCTCCCCTTCATCTCTAAACTCTTGGAGCGCCTGGTCTATTCCCGCCTCACCCATTACCTCTCCTCTCACTCTCTTCTAGATCCATTACAGTCTGGTTTCCGCCCCCTTCACTCTACAGAAACCGCCCCCATCAAAGTGACCAATGACCTTCTGACAGCAAAACGTAATGGTAACTACTCTCTGCTTATTCTCCTTGATCTCTCTGCAGCTTTTGACACTGTCGACCATCAGCTCCTACTCTCTATGCTGCATTCCATTGGCATAAAGTACACTGCTCTCCTGGCTCTCCTCCTATCTTTCTGACCGCTCTTTCAGTGTATCTTTTGCTGGCTCCACTTCTTCCCCTCTTCCCCTCACTATTGGGGTCCCTCAGGGTTCAGTCCTTGGCCCTCTCCTCTTCTCTCTCTACACGGCCCCGATTGGACAGACCATCAGCAGATTTGGCTTTCAGTACCATCTTTATGCTGATGACACACAACTATACACTTCAGCCCCTGACCTTACCCCTGCGGTATTAAAGAACACCAATGACTGTCTAGCTGCAGTTTCCAATATCATGTCCTCTCTCTATTTGAAACTAAACCTTTCCAAAACTGAAATTCTTCTGCTCACCTCCCTAAATCGGACATCTCTCTCTCAGTTTGCGGCACCACGATAATGCCTAGGCAGCAGGCTCGTTGTCTGGGTGTTATGTTTGACACCGATCTCTCCTTCTCCTCCCACACACAATGTCTCGTCCACTCCTGTCGCTTACACCTGAAGAATATCTCTAGAGTCCGCCCCTTTCTCACCCTGGAAACAACAAAAACCCTCACCGTGGCCCTAATCCATTCCCGTCTTGACTATTGCAATTCTCTATTAAGCGGCCTCCCCCTCACCAGACTTCCTCCTCTCCAGTCCATCCTTAATGCAGCAGCCAGGATCACCCATCTGGCCAATCGTTACTCAGATGCCTCTGCTCTGTGCCAGTCATTACACTGGCTGCCCGTATACTACAGGATCAAATTCAAATTGCTTGTTCTCACCCACAAAGCTCTTCACAGTGCAGCACCCCCCTACCTCTCCTCCCTCATCTCTGTCTATCACCCCACCCGCTCTCTACGTTCCTCAAATGACCTTCGAGTAACATCCGTACTAATCCGATCCTCCCACTCCCGGCTCCAAGATTTCTCCAGAGCTGCATCAAAACTCTGGAATGCTTTACCCCAAGAAATCAGGACTATCCACAACTTGCATGGCTTCAGGCGATCCAAAAAAACCATCTTTTTAAGGCGGCCTATCATACTCCCTAATCGAAGTCCATTGTACTGTAGACAGTGAATGGGCTATCCCTCTGGGCATTACTCTTCTACAAACTCCAAAACCAAAAAGGTCTACACAGACTGTATAATGACCATCCATGTAAGCTTAGTCCTATGCCCCACTTCCTCAAGATGCCTGGACCATCAGTGCAATAAGCCCCTGTACCTTGTGCAACCCCTATCCCGTTGTAGATTGTGAGCTCTTTTGAGCAGGGTCACCTTCATTTCTTGCTTTATTTATTGTATTTTTTGTACATTGATTCTATGCCTATTGTTTTGTATCCAATTATTGTACTTTACTTGTTCTCTACTCTAATTACTTACTGTATATTTTCTGTACTCTAACCCTACATTGTAAAGCGCTGCGGAATATGTTGGCGCTATATAAATAAAGCTTTATTATTATTATTATTATTGATGGGGATGGTGATTGGGGATTATACGTGACCACCTGTGGTGTCTGGTAAGCAGTGATGGTGTGGTGCAGCAGAGGTAGTACAGCTCCCCACAGGTGGAGCTTTTCCTCAGCACGGCAGGGTGGATGAGGGGAGTTATAGTTGCGGTCCCGCTGTAATCGCTGCAGGCGCGGCGGGGAATCAGGCTCACACACACACAACAGTCTCTGTTTCAGTACATTTTACTGGTGTCAGTGGGCAGGTATGGTCCAAGAGGGTAATCAGGTGGCCGGTGCAGTTTGGGATGTCCACCTTGGATAGTTGTGAGGCCTCCTCTGTCTGTGTATGCGACGATTTGGGTAGATCTGCCTGAATCTAGATCTGCCGCTCTCCTCTACTCAGGATGCTGTCACACGCTTTGTTGGCGCTGACATTGCTGGATGCTGCTGTGTATGTGTTTGTCTTTAAGAGCTGCATGGTTGATAGTTGTGAAGGTCCTGGCCTCCTGTGTGTGCTCCAGAACTGCATTCACTATGAGGTTCAACTGCTGGTTGAGGGGTTAATGTGTGACTTACCTGAACTCCCCTCCCCCTAGCCTTTAAGTAGCCTCTCCTTCCACCAGGTGATGCTGCTGATAGAGTTCTAGTCTATGCCAGGAAGTCATGCTGTGTTGACCTGTGTGTATGTGTTGCTGAAGTCCTTTCCTTTGGAGTTGCTGTATCCCAGTCCTGTGGAGGGAGGTGAGGGGAGAATAGCGCAGGGCTGGTGGAGGAGGTTAGGGAGAGGCTGGAGGCCCGAACCTTCTCACCATCAGAGATACCTTTGGGATCAGGGCTATTCAGGGTTCCTAGGCTAGGATCAGACTAGTCTTCCCTGGTCACCCTGCCCATACCTGCCATTCCCTCATCAGCATTCTCACTACACCATGACATCATCAGCAGCCCATACCTTTTTCCTTGAGACACTATGTCTCAGATTGCCTCAGGTGATGCATTTTCTCGTCTGATGCAGACCATCTCTGAGGAGGTAACTGGTCTGGTGACTCAGGTAGTGGAACAGCTGCAGCAAGTCGTGGGTTACCTGACGTCAGGTCATGCTCAGGCCATGTCAGCACCCAAGGTCTCTCTCCCAGATAGGTTTTCTGGGGGAAGAGACACATTTTTTGTTTTCTGTGAAGCCTGTAAGCTGTATTTCAGGCTCCGGCCCCGTTCATTGGGAAGTGAGGAACAGCGGGTGGGGATTATAGTCTCCCTTCTTAAAGGGGACCCCCAGACCTGGGCCTCTTCCCTCCCGGCCGACTCACCAACGTTGCGGTTGGTGGACGGGTTTTTTGCTGCTCTGGCTCAGATGTACGGTGAACCAGATAGGATGACCTTTGCTGAGTCTAATCTCAAGCAGGGCACACGAGCAGTGGAGAAGTACTGCTCGGAGTTTCGGAGAAGGGCTACTGACACCCAGTGGAATGACCCAGCCCTCCGGAGTCAGTTCTGCTTGGGTTTGTCAGCTAGACTGCAAGACACCCTGGTTCAGTATGCTGCACCTGAGTCATTGGAGGCGTTGACAGACGCCTGATGTCTCCTGTACCTATCACTGCTGAGGAGACTATACCCGATGAACCCATGCAGTTGGGGGCAGTGGGTTCTCGTGTTAAACCTCCTGTGGCTACTGTTCACCAAGTGGGCGGAGCATGTTTTTTCTGTGGAAAATCTGACCATTTTATTAAGGTTTGTCCACTCCGCTCCAAGACTAAGCAGTCTCAGAAGCAGCCTACCTCAGGCCATTCAGAAGGAGACAACCAGAGAGTTTAGCTTTCCTTCCTCACTAAGTCTCTGTTCACTCTGTCTGCCAAGGTGGTGGTGGATGGTAAAACTGAGACTGTGCCAGTTCTGGTCGATAGCAGAGCGGCGGTCAATTTGATGGATTCTTACTTTGCTTGGGCTCATGGTCTCACCAGCAGTGCTTTAGTGAGACCCATTTCCATCCCTCGATCGACTCAGTTCCACTCAGCTAGAAGGTCCTCTCCCAAGTGGTGCGTAATGTGAACCTGAGCATAGGAACTCTCCACCAAGAGATTCTGTCCTGTCATCTCTTGGAGAACCTACCCACTCCCATTGTATTGGGCCTTCCCAGGCTGGAGAAACACAACCCAGTAATTGACTGGCGGGCCAAAAAGGTTGTAACTTGGGGGGCTTTCTGTGTGAGTAATTGTCTCACTACAACTATCTCTACCGTATTGGTTCCCCCGCCCTATAGCTACACCTATCCCTCCATTTTACCGTAACCCTGGTCCTGAGAACAATTATATCAGTATTTTTAATTGCATACTTAGGATTATAACCTATTCCAGCAATAGCACACAGCACACAGTGTTACTATAGGACCCGGTATTATGAGAGCACTTTCGCTCAGTTACCGGGCTCTTCACAGTGGCGCCAGTGTTGAAGCTAAGACTCTCAATTCTTTTTTTCACGTACAGTAATTACTGTGTTCCCTCTCCAGATACACCTTTAGTTGTACACTATAGCCCTGCTTTTTACTTTTATTCATTAATCATTAGCCATTAAAGGGAACCAACCACCTCAGATGACGACTATAAGCAGTTAATACATGTCCCTGCACCCTACCTACACCGTTCCACCTATATTTTTGTTAAGAATATTGATTAATGTAAACCGAAATATACACTTTGTAAAAATACCGGCCTGGCGACTTCTGGGCGTCTCCCTTGGGCTCAGCTACTAGTGGGCTGTGTCTTCAACAGCATTACTGGCTTTTCTAGACCTCCCTCTTACTTTGCAGGACGTCACTGAAGGGCGTGATATTATCTTTCAGTGGGCGGGCACGCAAGGCTGCTCCCGTCCCCGCACATCATCGGAGGGAGACAGAGTCACGTACACTCGCATCGTCACTTCCTGTCGGCTCCGTGCAGTGACGCGCAGCTCAGGGATTGCATGTGATCCTCACACATTGCGGCGAGCAGGCTTGTTATCTTTCTGTAAGCTGAGTTACTGCAGGTACTCAGCTCCAACAGTTCTATACTACTCGACATGAGACCCGTTCTCATCAGCAGTCTCATTCCCCATGCATCCCCCCTTTATCATAATAGTGATATGTACTTTTATCCTTTTTACAATAACTGCATGATAGGTTCAAGGTTTTCAAGCACAATGGGCATACAAATGAAATTTACAAGGATCTACATGGTCAAAGGGTCTTAGAAAACAGTTGAAAGGATCACAAGTTCTGACAAAACATGATCACAGGGTCACAAATGGCATGATCACATGGGCAGAGATGGCATGATCGCAGGGTCACAGATGACATGATCACAGGGTCACAGATGGCATGATCACAGGATCACAGATGGCATGATCATAGCGTCACAGATGGCATGATCCCAGGTTCACAGATGACATGATCACAGGATCACAGATGACATGATCACAGGGTCACAGATGGCATGATCACAGGGTCACAGATGGTATGATCACATGGGCAGAGATGGCATGATCACATGGGCAGAAATGGCATGATCACAGGGTCACAGATGGCATGACCACAGGGTCACAGATGGCATGAACACATGGGTAGAGATGGCATGATCACAGGGTCACAGATGGCATGATCACATAGGCAGAGATGGCATGATCACAGGGTCACAGATGGCATGATCACATGGTCACAGATGGCATGAACACATGGGCAGAGATGGCATGATCACAGGGTCACAGATGACATGATCACAGGGTCACAGATGGCATGATCACAGGCTCACTGATGCCATGATCCACGGGTAAGAAAAGACAGAATCACAGGGTCACCCACACACATGAGCACTCGAGAGAACATAACCATCTTCGAAGAAGTCTTAATAATTTTTTCTATTGTTGCCATATCAAGAATACCTTCAAACTTGTTAATCAACTAGTGTACAAGACAAAGACAGAAATTACAATAGTTATGTCTGAACACAATGTAAGTATTGTTCTTATATAAAAAAAATCTAAACTTTGTTCATTATGTTTACAAATTATGGTTGAAAAATTATTGTTTACTATTTCAGATTGAATTGCCGGGCACAAGTAATCCAGAGGAGGTACAATTGATTGCACTGACTCTAATTCTGGTCAGTGAACTATCATTCACCTCATCAACTAACCTGGAAGTGTTTGAGCTGTATAGCGAAGCGAGTGATGTTACTCATGGCTTATTGCTCGATCAGGTACATTGTTATAAAGTAAGCCAAGAACATGACCAAACATAAGATTACAGAAATCGTTCTAATAATTTTATTTTTATTGGACATGTTTAATAAGGAAATGGAAGAAAATATCAACTCTGCCACAGACAATAGATGTATCAAGAGGATATTACTTATTAAGAATTACTTATTCTTACAAAAATATGATTTATTTTTATAATATTACTTACAGATGGAGATATTGAATCGCCAGATCGCTATGCGATTTTATACTATTCCAGAGGTTGAAGGATGCTTTCCAGAAAATCCATTATTGGGGCCGAACAGAAGGTTCATCGACTTTGACTATCCACAGGTTGAAAATCGAATTGGGAATAGCAACTGGTGCACATGTTCTAATTGTGTACCAATGAACTCTAACATAGAAAATTTGTGTTGCCGCGAAATTGAAAGTGCTGTATCACTGACTGAGAATGGATGTATAACCCGCCACGAATTATTTTATACGCTTTTTGAAAGAAGTGATGTTTTCACTATAGTATCTGTCACGTTACTTGGAGAGGAACCTTTACATAGGGATAAAAATCGGTAAGTTAAAGTTATGTATTTAATATTATCTACCACTTATATAATATTTATGTTATGAAAATGTAAACAGAAGTTATATGTCATAACGACGATAATTAATTTATTTAGTGAGGTACTGCATTATTCAGGCAACACATTTGTAAGGTGTGTGCGTGGGGCATGATAGCCATCTTTTTGCATTGCGTGTGTTTCTGTGTGTGTATGGATTTATTTGGTTTTCGATGGTGGGAAGTAGAGTCATTATTAACGCTGCTTGTGTCTGGCTGTGACGTCAGTGTGGGTGGTTACGACGGTGCCTATATGCAATATGTCGATATATGTTCTTTGGAGACAGAACGTGTTTATGTGATAAGGGAATGGAAATGTAAGGCCCTAAGTTAATGTATTTATATAGATCCACACTTTTTTTTTAAATTTTTGTTAAAAAAGCATATTCTCGGACAAAGCCAAGTTAAAAAATAATGATGAACGATACTGTGCAATGACATTGACTTTTTAATCCTATATATGCTGTATACAAATATCAAAAATAAACATTTACATAACGAATCAATATAACATGCTAAAAAATATATATATAAATTATGTTATCACTTAGGTACACTATATAATGACCTTTAACAGCTAAATGTTATCCTTATACATTGTAAAACCTTTTATCAAAAAAAGAAAAAAATTATCTCAAAATTTGTTTTAAAATTTTTATTACAAAAAAAAAATATGCTACAACATGTAAAACTTAAACAGAGAACTGTAAATGATTAATTATCATATCATTAATACATTTACCAGTACTGAATGGAAGTAAAGAAAGTTAGTTTCAAGTGTGAGCAGTGCGAAAACGTACAAATTGTTTTTTCCTTACTTCTTTTTTCTCTGGTGTTTGTAATTGAGCGACATTGTTGGGTAAATTTGGAGCTCTGGATAGCCATGAGCTATGAATTGTTCCTTTTGCCAATTTTAGAACATCGACACATACGTCCTCAAGATATTCGATATTCATATTTTCATACACTTTTCGAACTAGCCACCTTTTTTTACCTTTGGGCACAAACAGTTTTGTTCGCAGTGTGCCAATTTCTTCAGAGTTAGCCCTTTGGTAATGTACAGTGACCTGCTTCTTATCGACATTTTTATTATGAGTCAGTACCGCAAGTTTAGTTCTTGCTTCCATACCATCGATTCCAAAATGTATGCGCTTTGTGCGGTATTTTAGGGCAAGGCTGTGGAAATTTTCTAAAGCACCGGTATGGCAATTGTGTGTCAGGAATTCAAAATCTTTTTTTATTGTCTCATTATTAACCACTTTTTCGATTTTTTTAAAAGCTAAGGTGTCAGGTTTCAACCACATAATTTCTGTGTCTTCAGATTCCTCAGGTAACAACACATGACTACATCTGGTATACACACCTCCATCCCATTCATGGACATTCACAATGTGATGTAGCAAAGATAGCCATTTCTCCTGTAAAAGATCTTTGTCTTTATTACAGTTTTGTATAGCCCACAAGAAATGATTGACTATCTTTTCTATCCATGGCTTTATTTGTCGGCATAGTTTAGTAGAACTTACTTGTGTTAGTTTTTTCTTAATAGATTTTGCATAATGCCAAACATCAAATTGATGTTTGATATGGCCATAATCGGTTCTCATTTTTTTCCTGATGCCGACATGTCGATCAGAGGCAAACATAATTATTTTTAAACCTTTGAGTAGCATACGGTCCATACAAATTGTGAATCCAAATTTTTCCATAGCAACAGATGATTTGCACTGGCTACGCTGAACTACCTCAAAATCTATTATTTCATCAGTTATCATGTCCATGACAGTATAAATGCAGTATTTGGCACTATGTCCAGGACTGTCACATTGTCCATCTCCAATTATGCACAGTAGTGATGATTTCCTTTTTAATTCCTGATTTTCTTTTTCTTTTTGCCATGCTACATCGATAGCCGGAAATAATAAATTTTTTTGATAACGGAAGAAAGATGTCAGCCCCATAAATTTCATAATTAAGTCCGCTAAATAAAATGCCTGCGGCCATTAATAGGTTACCACTATAAAACTTACCCACTTTTGGTTGAGTTCGCATTACATAAAAAGTATGTCCATTGTAACATTGAGCAGTTATGGTGCATGCTGAACCCTCAAATTTTTTAGTAACACTCTTTATTTTTTCGAAGCAGTTAGAATTTTTTAAACAACGTACTTTAAAAATGAAATTATCAAAACAGCTTTCAAACATTATGAATTTTCGATCTTTTACATGGTCTATTTCGGTTTTATCTGCACCATTATATCGGAAAGGGTGTTGTCCACCATAAATCACTGAGGCCATACCAACAAGATCAGAAGTGTTGCAGCTGGTCTCTTGGGGTTTGTAGTCCTCATCCTTGCCCTCAACAACACTGTCACTTTCAGATGAGCTTACAATTTTGCTCCTCTCTAATAAAACGTTTCCCACTTTTTGAATTGGAAGATGGCTCGATTCCTTCTAAGATATTCATTGACGAACCTTGTTGAGGTGAAACTTCAGAGGGATCCAGTCTCAATCTTTTACTTTGGGGGAATTCAGAATGTTGGCGTGTAACAAGATGTGTCGGAGTAGAAGAAAATACTGTAGTTCTTGATTGTTGACTGAGTTGAACTGTTTGAATTGCAGGTTTGGCTGGTGTTTCGGAATAAACCATTGCTTCAGATGTTTAAAAATCATGATGGCATGTAATTTTTGAATTTAATAAATTGGATTCAGTTTGGGTAGCAATACTTCTGGTATTTCCTGCTGTTACTGGTGTATCGTCCATCCTTGACGGTTCAGAAGCCAGACTTTCTGCTTCCACACTCGAAGTTGCTTCAGGCTCGTTTTTTCTTTTGCCTCTTTTTAGTTTATGTAGCGTTTCTGAAATATAGCTTTCTCCTTCTTCCAGAGGAAAGAAAATTGTTGGTAAAGCATAATTTTTTAATCTTGGAACTCCAAAATGTGGGATGTAAGCATCCTCATTGAAGTGTTTTGAACACATACGAAATCTATTTCTGTTTTCATCCTCAGAAATTTTGCGTGCTAGTTCGTCTACATTTGCGAAATTCTGTCCGGTTTGTAAGAGCCAAAGTTTAACCTTCAGTACATCTTTTGGAAAGGTATGCAGAATCACTTTCGGCTCTAAACCTTTACTTTTTTTGCTTGTCTCACAATTAACAATTATACAACTTGGCATTTTCAAATAAAATATTTTTCCTGAAAGAAAAAAATTTTTTTTATTAGGTTTTAGCATGATGATATGAAGTACTGTTTAAAAAAAAAAAAAAAAAAAATTATAAATCAAACTAATGAACAAATGCCCAAAAAAACAAACTACCGTATTTTTCGCTTTATAAGACGCTCCGGATTATAAGACGCACTCAGATTTTAGAGGTGGAAAATAGGGAAAAAAATATTTGTAGCAAAAAATGACTTTGATATGACACTCAGGCCCTGCAACCAGTCAGCGCTGGTGTCTGTTTCCTTAGGATGCAGGTGCAGCATGTGAGCAACACCAATGACTTCTGCTCCAGTGTCTGATGGCGGGGAGACAGACGCCAGCACTGATTTGTCGGAGGGCTGAGTCTCATATTAATGGGACATGAATATGCAACTTCTGACAATGTTGGAACTGCTGCAGCATGGGGGGAAGGGTGCGTGCACACGATCAGTATACGCAGCGTTTTGGACGCAGCGTCTTGCTGCTGTGTCCAAAATGCTGCGTAGTACAGTACAAGCATAGTGGATGGGATATGTAGAAATCCCATCCTAACTATGCTTAACCCGCCCGCAGTGATCTGACAGCTGCGGTGCGGGTTGCCGGTTCCCCCTCTGCATGTTTATTTCATGTTGCGGAGTCGGAAGCGGCTTCCATCGGGTGACTGCAGGGAGAAGCCATCCTGCACCCGCTGCACATGGTGAGTACAGGACGGCTGCGGTCTCCCTGCGGCCACCCGTGGCTTCACTCAGGTCCGGAGGAGCCGCGTCCAACATACAGCTCCTCCCGACCATGAGCACACAGCCTTAGTATGGTCCTTATTACTTTTACAAGGGCCAACAAGGTGAATGAGAAGGGATTTGTTCATGTAGTAGCAATCCCTTTAAGAACTATAACTCCCAGCATGTACTGTAGATCCTATAGTATGCTTGGAGTTCTAGTTAAGCACAGTATTGTTGTGTTAACTTTACTTTATTAGTGGTTATGTTACACATCCATGTGCACTCACTTTAATGTCTCCTGCTTTGTGGCCAGTCTGCATATAAAGTTCTGATGTGATGTACTGTAAAAGGGTGGGCCAGGGAGGGGGTCTGCACACTGTGCTGAAATACGATGCTCCAGCCTATAGATGCAGGATGTAGATACAGGAGCTGTACACTGGTGTTATGCAGGCTCGAGCCCTGCTCTAATAGACTGAAGCTCCTGAGCTGCAGACCCGACCGACCTTCCTGGATTTCTGCACAGGGCAGGGCTCAGCAGGAGGACACATTACAGAGAGCAGAGGGAGTGAGGCCAGGACACTGTGACAAGGTACCTGTGATAAGGTGCCTGTGATAAGGTGCCGATCTGCTCTACCCCTGTCTCCATCGCAGCACAAAGCACAAAGCTCAGTGCTCCTTCACTTGCTGCAGCTGCACCCCCGGCACCTGCATTCTCACTTTCTCCAGCACACAATATCCCCAGCCACTGCAAGAAGCTGGGGAGAGACCATGTGTGCAGGCTAAGCAGCTTCTCCTGCTCCCCGTGCTCTCACCTCTCATGCTGTCTTCAGTGCAGAGAGGTGGGTGGAGACTGGGAGCAAGTGAAGTGAATATCTAAGTAGTTAATGAGCCGGGGACACGTGGTGCTCCTGCCGCCCCGGATTCTTCAGCAGGGACCATTCCCTGCCACTTCTGTCCCCACTTCACTGCTGTCTCCCCCTCCCCAGCAACTGAGGATGCTAGAATGTTATATTCCTTTTATAAGACGCACCCCCACTTTCCTCCAAAACTTGGAGGAAAAAAAGTGAGTCTTATAAAAGGAAAAATACGGTATATTAAATAAAATAGTGTACGATATTTAGAAATCTGATTGTAACTAGTACTCTTCCGATTACTATAAATTATTAGACCTAAAATTTTAAAATACAATATAATTTTTAAGATCTAGACTTAGATTTGCATTACTGATAAATTTAAATTTTATTATTGTCTAATTTTTTGATACAGGATGTTAAGACGATCAGCTTATCGCACATTTACATCCTGGGTACATGGCTTCCTGGGTAAAGGGAACCGAAGACCTATCCCTTCGTGTGTAGTTACTAAAATCCGAACGATGTTCCCAGATCCACAGCAAGATTACGTCGGATTTAAGTATTCACAGGAGCTTCCTGCTGAATTTACAGTGTATGAGTAGTGAAAAAACTTTTTAGAGAAATTAAAAAAAAAAAAAAAAATATAAAAAAAGTATGGTCATATGACGTTGACTTTCCATTATTACACTGACTCCACATTGTGTAACGTATTCTTAACTTGCATATGCACCAGATGAGCACAACATGTTTACATATTTATTGTTAAAGTAAAGAAGGTTCTCTTTGCTTTTACTGTGAAAAATTATTCACGTCCAAAATAACCAAAAAAAAAATTATATTGGTGAGTTTTGTGCTTCTATTATTATAATTTTTTTGTAAGAATAACTTAGCTTTGTTGGTTAACATTCTTTTTAAATAATTTTCTAAATACTTAATTTTTTTTTTTTTTTTTTATGGTCTGTCATGGTGTTAACAGTTATAAGATTGTGATACAATACCACACTAAATTTTCATCGTCATCAAAATGGTAGTATTTTATTGCTATAATAATAATGTGACTATCATCATTCAAAAGAGTATAAGTAGTAACCACAATGTCATGAAAGGTTTAACATCTTGACTCAAAATAAAAGATATTTAATACGGTGGTTTGTGACATTGTCATCTGTGACCCTCTGATCATGCCATCTGAGATCCTGTGAGCATGTCATATGTGACTCTATGATCATGCCATGTATGACAATGTGATCATGCCATATGTGACCATATGATCATGCCATCTGTGATCCTGTGATCATGTCATATGTCACCCTATGATCATGTCATATGTGACCCTAGGATCATGCCATGTATGACAATGTGATCATGCCATATGTGACCCTATGATCATGCCATATGTGACCCTATGATCATGCCATATGTGACCCTCTGATCATGTCATCTGTGATCCTGTGATCATGTCATCTGTGACCCTATGATCATGTCATCTGTGACCCTCTGATCATGTCATCTGTGATCCTGTGATCATGTCATATGTCACCCTATGATCATGTCATATGTGACCCTCTGATCATGTCATCTGTGATCCTGTGATCATGTCATCTGTGACCCATCTGATCATGTCATATGTGACCCTCTGATCATGCCATCTGTGATCCTGTGATCATGTTATATGTCACCCTATGATCATGTCATATGTGACCCTATGATCATGCCATGTATGACAATGTGATCATGCCATATGTGACCCTATGATCATGCCATATGTGACCCTATGATCATGCCATCTGTGATCCTGTGATCATGTCAACTGTGATCCTGTGATCATGTCATCTGTGACCCTATGATCATGTCATCTGTGACCCTGTGATCTTGTCATATCTGACCCTCTGATCATGTCATCTGTGACCCTATGATCATGTCATCTGTGACCCTGTGATCATGCCATCTGTGACCCTGTGATCATGTCATATGTGACCCTATGATCATGTCATCTGTGACCCTCTGATCATGTCATATGTGACCCTCTGATCATGTCATCTGTGATCCTGTGATCATGTCATCTGTGACCCTATTATCATGTCATCTGTGAGCCTCTGATCATGCCATCTGAGACCCTGTGATCATGTCATATGTGACCCTCTGATCATGTCATGTATGACAATGTGAGCATGCCATATGTGACCATATGATCATGTCATCTGTGACCCTGTGATCATGCCATATGTGACCCTATGATCATGTCATCTGTGACCCTGTGATCATGCCATATGTGACCCTCTGATCATGCCATCTGTGATCCTGTGATCATGTCATATGTCACCCTATGATCATGTCATATGTGACCCTATGATCATGCCATGTATGACAATGTGATCATGCCATATGTGACCCTATGATCATGCCATATGTGACCCTATGATCATGCCATCTGTGATCCTGTGATCATGTCATCTGTGATCCTGTGATCATGTCATCTGTGATCCTATGATCATGTCATCTGTGACCCTATGATCATGTCATCTGTGACCCTGTGATCATGCCATCTGTGACCCTGTGATCATGTCATATGTGACCCTATGATCATGTCATCTGTGACCCTGTGATCATGTCATACGTGACCCTCTGATCATGTCATCTGTGACCCTATGATCATGTCATCTGTGACCCTGTGATCATGCCATCTGTGACCCTGTGATCATGTCATGTGTGACCCTATGATCATGTCATCTGTGACCCTCTGATCATGTCATATGTGACCCTCTGATCATGTCATCTGTGATCCTGTGATCATGTCATCTGTGACCCTATGATCATGTCATCTGTGACCCTCTGATCATGCCATCTGAGACCCTGTGATCATTTCATATGTGACCCTATGATCACGCCATGTATGACAATGTGATCATGCCATATGTGACCCTCTGATCATGTCATCTGTGACCCTGTGATCATGCCATATGTGACCCTATGATCATGCCATATGTTACCCTATGATCATGTCATATGTCACCCTATGATCATGTCATATGTGACCCTCTGATCATGCCATCTGTGATCCTGTGATCATGTCATATGTCACCCATGATCATGTCATATGTGACCCTATGATCTTTCCATGTATGACAATGTGATCATGCCATATGTGACCCTATGATCATGCCATATGTGACTCTATGATCATGCAATCTGTGATCCTGTGATCATGTCATTTGTGATCCTGTGATCATGTCATCTGTGATCCTATGATCATGTCATCTGTGACCCTATGATCATGTCATTTGTGACCCTGTGATCATGCCATCTGTGACCCTGTGATCATGTCATATGTGACCCTCTGATCATGTCATCTGTGACCCTATGATCATGTCATCTGTGACCCTGTGATCATGCCATCTGTGACCCTGTGATCATGTCATGTGTGACCCTATGATCATGTCATCTGTGACCCTCTGATCATGTCATATGTGACCCTCTGATCATGTCATCTGTGATCCTGTGATCATGTCATCTGTGACCCTATGATCATGTCATCTGTGACCCTATGATCATTTCATCTGTGACCCTCTGATCATGCCATCTGAGACCCTGTGATCATTTCATATGTGACCCTATGATCACGCCATGTATGACAATGTGAGCATGCCATATGTGACCATATGATCGTGTCATCTGTGACCCTGTGATCATGCCATATGTGACCCTATGATCATGTCATCTGTGACCCTGTGATCATGCCATATGTGACCCTATGATCATGCCATATGTGACCCTATGATCATGTCATATGTCACCCTATGATCATGTCATATGTGACCCTCTGATCATGTCATCTGTGATCCTGTGATCATGTCATCTATGACCCTCTGATGATGTCATATGTGACCCTCTTATCATGTCATCTGTGATCCTGTGATCATGTCATCTGTGATCCTGTGATCATGTCATCTGTGACCCTCTGATCATGCCATCTGTGACCCTGTGATCATGCATCTGTGACCCTGTGTCTACCAGTTTTATGTTGACCTCTTCCCTGCTGTCCCCTACGTATGTGTTGTAGGTCACTGGCTTCCCCTGTGTTCAGGGTACACAAGGGGTATGACACCTCCCCATTATCCTATTATCTATGGCACCCGGATGTGTTATTCACATTATTGCTAATTTTGGTTCATTTTTATGGCCATTATGCTTGCAAATATTCATCCTAGCTTATTGGCAACAGGAAACAAGTAAATATCACTGGCTTCAGACAGGGGAGATCCATAAGGAAATGCAATTGATGAAGACAAGGGGTGTCAGGAGGCATATTCTGTAATGAATTAGGCTGCATACCTTCTTTGATGATGCCACGCCTGCTCGCCGCAATGTGTGAGGATCACATGCAATCCTTCAGCTGCGCGTCTCTGCACGGAGCCAACAGGAAGTGACGATGCGAGTGCACGTGACTCTGTCTCCCTCCGATGACGTGCGGGGACGGGAGCAGCCTTGCGTGCCCGCCCACTGAAAGATAATATCATGCCCTTCAGTGGCGTCCTGCAAAATCAGAGGGAGGTCTAGAAAAGCCAGTAATGCTGTTGAAGACACAGCCCACTAGTAGCTGAGCCCGAGGGAGACCCCAGAAGTCGCCAGGCCGGTATTTTTACAAAGTGTATATTTCGGTTTACATTAATCAATATTCTTAACAAAAATATAGGTGGAACGGTGTAGGTAGGGTGCAGGGACATGTATTAACTGCTTATAGTCGTCATCTGAGGTGGTTGGTTCCCTTTAACTTTACACATAGTTGTATCATATAGAGTGTTGCAGCATTTACTTCTTAATGTACTGTTTTTTTTGCTTGCACCTCGAATTTAGGTGATGCCAGTCCATATTATATATAAGTGCCTGCCCAGAGACTCACGCATGTACTGGAGGATAAGTGACACATGTTCGGGGCTACCCCGACATGTATTTCAGCAGTCTTTCTTCAGGGGGTGAAGTGAGGGGAGTGAATACCCTGTTCAAGTAGGTGCTACCCACCTGTTGCCACTTAATCTGTTGCATGACGACACAACTGTTTCCGGTGACATCACCAACCGGAAAGAGCCCAGCGCTGGGAACACGCATGCGCGATCGCCGTCATTGCTACTGCGCATGCGCCGATTATGTCAGCGCCATCTTAGTTACTGGCAAAGTTGCTGGCAAGTGTGTGGAGCTTAAATAATGTCACTGGGATCAGGCAAACTACAAAAGTCCATCGAACACTGGCATATAAAGGTCCCCAAGGGGCTCACAACATGGTACACAATAAACAGAGATTTTAGAGTCTCCATGTCACAATCTCATAAGTAAATGTATATGTCCATATTCTTAAAACCAGGGGCGGAACTACACTGGTGCAGCTGGTGCAGCTGCACCAGGGCCCCGACCGGCTGGGGGCCCCCAACCGACCCCCGCAAGCTGCCATCAAAGGAGAGGAGGGTCAGGCAAGGGAAGCAGAGAGCTTCCTGCTTCCCCTGCCTGATCCCGCCCCTCCTCTCCTTGGCTCCTCCGGCCCCTAGCATACATCCGGCGCGGCTCCCAGGTAGGAGAGCATCGCGCCTGCGGCTCCCAGCAGCACCCACACCCCCCTTCCCGGGCCGCGCCGACGGCCAGCGGCACCCCTCCCCCCCCGGGCCGCGCCGACGGCCAGTAGCCCCACCCCCCGGTCCTCTCCTGCACCAGGGCCCCCGGGGGTGACGGTCCGCCCCTGCTTAAAACGATATCACCCTTGAATGTCCAGTCATATACATGTTGCAGCAACAGTCCTGGTCCATAATAGAAGATCACTGGGAAACAATGGGTCCACCACTTGACACAGGTATAAGGTGCTGATAATTTAAAATAAATAAACACTCCTGTTAGAAATGACACAAAGAAGACATATTGTACCTAGGCAGAAAATGAGGAAATTTGATATCTCACACCACAATTGAGAACAAGAGCCCCAGAGGCACATTTAAAACTCACAAAAAGGTGCAAAGCTCAACCTCATGGTCCCCAATCTCACAATCCATTGGCATTCCAATCTAGCCAAACGATTCTGTAGGTCACCTCCCCTACTCCCTAAGTTGACCATGTCTATGCCATGGACACGTAGGCAACTCGGATTGCATCTGTGGTATCGTTTATAGTTTCTTGGGAGGGTCCTGAGCAATGTGTCATCCTCCACGGAGCCCGCATTTTGGATCTTAACCACGTGTTCACGAACACAGACCCTAAGTTCCCTAGATGTCAGGCCCACATACACCAACCCACAGCCACAGGTAGCATAATAAACAACACCCTCAGAAAAACAGGATATGTATTTAAGGATTGTAATCTCCCGGAGCCCAACCGCTGATTTAAATGTCTTTGCCCTCACAATGTTCCGGCACGCTAGGCAGGAGTCACAGGGATAGCATCCCAATCTGGGATTCCCCAAACCGAAAATCGTTTATTTTTTGGGGGCAAAATGGCTATGTACATGCATATCCCTAAGGCTCCTGCCCCGCCTTGCTGTCATCAGTGGACACTCCGGGAGGAACTCCCGCAAAGTCACGTCCGTCCTTAATATCTCCCAGTACTTGGTCAGGATAGACCTAATGTTATTCCATTGTTCATTATACGTTGATATAAATCTTACCTGTGGCCATGGGCTGGTCTCATCTTTATTTTGCCTCCTTCCGCCCCCAGGAAGTTCTACCCGGGAAGTATTTTTCGCTTTTTTATACCCATATCGGATCCATCGGTTGCTGTACGCTCGGGTCCTGAATCTCTCCTGCATTTTCACCGCCCCTTTCTCAAAATCTATGTCCCTGGAGCAAATCCTGCGTAAACGCAGAAATTGCCCCACTGGGATTGCTCAAATAGTGGTAGCTGGATGGGAGGAGGTGACATGCAGGAGAGAGTTCACTGCCATTTTCTTGTGGTAGATATCTGTCTCCACTGCTCCACCTGTAAGAACCATGATCCTAAGATCGAGAAAATCAATCTCGTTGGTACTCCACTTATACGTCAAGTGAATGTTGAAGCTGTTGGAATTCAGCCGCCCCACAAAATCCTCCAGCTTAACGCTGGTTATCGCCCAGACAACTAGAACATCGTCAATGTAACGATGCTAGTACTGCACATGGGAGGAGATGCACGCGCCCTCCCCGAAAACCTCCCTCTCCCGGTCCTAAGCTGGTCGCATTTGGGCACTGTGTGTTGCTCCAATGCACCAAGCTTTGCGGTATCCAGATGTGTTAATAGATTATTGTCCGTGAAGACAGTAAAGTTTGAAGCTGCTAGGTAATGCCTGAGCCGCTCTGTTATAGCCTAGACCAAGGCCAGGAACTCCAACTTAAAGGAACTATAATTTTCCGTATTCCTCTCTGTGGGTCGAAGTTTTCTGCTGGCATAGGCAATTACTCTTTCCTTGCCATCTTGCATCTGTGATAGTACCGCTGCCAAGCCTACATTACTTGCGTCGGTGTAAAGGACGAATGGTTAGTTATAGTCAGGATAAGCCAGGATTTCCTCACCGGTCAAAACCCGCTTCATCTGCTGGAAATATTCTTCTTGCTCCTTTCCCCATTCCAATGCTGGCTTGGAGAACTTCCTCTTCCTGGTTTGGCCTACCAGAAGATCTTGTAGGGGCGCTGCCATCTTTGTGTAGCCCTTAATGAATCTTCTGTAGTACCCAACCAAACCTAAGAATTGATGTACCTCTCTGATGGTGGTTAGCTTCTGCCAGTCCTGGATAGCTGTCACTTTTTCCGGATCTTGTGCTACTCCATCTGCGCTGACCACATGCCCGAGGTATTGGATTGTTTTAGCTTCATTCTGTACTTTGTTAGAGCTGCAGATACCTCTGCCAGGTCTTCCAGGTGTTCCTCATAGGTTTTGGAATACACGATGACGTCGTCCAAGTATAAGAGCAATGTCTCGAAGTTCTGGTGTCCCAGGCAACATTCCATGAGTCTTTGAAACGTTCCTGGTGCATTGCATAACCCAAATGGCATGCTGTTGAATTCGCATAGGCCCATTGGTGTTGTGAATGCTGTCTTCTCCCGATCTTCTTCTGCAACGGAGATCTGCCAATACCCACTGGTGAGATCTAATGTAGAGAAATAATTAGCAGTCTTTAATTCAGCAAGAGACTCCTCTATGCGGGGTAACGGGTAAGCATCCTTGTGTGTGATCTTACTGATTTCCCTGTAATCCACACACATCCTCATAGTGCCATCCTTCTTTCTGACTAGGACTAAGGGGGCGGCCCAGGGACTACAGCTATCTCTTATAACCCCTGCTATCTTCATGTCCTGCAGAATTTCTTTAGCACACTGGTAGTGGTTTGGTGGAACGGGTCTGTATCTCACTTTAATTGGAGGATGATCTGTGGGTAGGTGATGGTGTACCCCTTTAATCCTCCCAAAATGTTATGGATGCTTACTGAATACATGTTCAAACTCTTGTGCTACCTATTAGACTCCGTGCTTCTGTTGGGAAGGGGTGGCATCAGTTCCTATGTGCAACTGCTGACACCACTCCTCCAGCTGTCCCTTGGAGTTGCTCTCCTCTACCTGGCTTCACGGGGGCAGGGGCTCTACTGTCTGCATGTTGTTATCACAGACAGTGTACAGCTTTGCTACAGTAGCATACCTGGGTAGTTTTGCTTCTTCCTTCCCACAATTTAATAAATGGATTGGTACTCTTCCCCTGCATACATCCATCACCCCTCTGGCTGTCAGTAGTGTAGGTCTGTGTTCTGAATATAACGGCTCTACAACTGCCTGGTATTCCTATCCTCTGAGACCAATAGCTGCTCGACACCATATCATCATTTCACTCTTTGGTGGTAACACAATAGGGGATGGGTCTGTTACTCGTACACTGCCAATCTCTCCACCAGATAGGTTTACCTGTTGCTTGTGCATGAGGGCTTGGATTTATCTCTGGAGGACTCTCTTCTGCCCATTACCAGCAGTTACAGCAATCTGTTGGGGTAAAAACAACACTTCCCCAAGGCAGTTTTCAATCAAATTAGTACCAAGTACCATGTAGAGGTATTTATCATTAGGGTCATCTTCTACCACACATAACCCTTGGCCTTTTAACTCTACCCTCAGGTTTATTGTTACTTCTATAAACCCCACCTGATTCAGTGGTATTCCATTAGCTACATGAATAACAAAGCTAGAGTCTGGAGGTTTAAGATCAGTATCAGACCAAAATTGTTTGTAAAGGATATGTGGGATGGTGGTAACCTGTGACGCGGTGTCCTGTAGGGCTGAAGTGGGGATTCCTTCTAGCATACTGTTGAGGATCAGACAACCTCCCACGTACCGACTACGCCAGTCATATGGGCCCAGACGTCTTACTTCTGGGGATTGGCCCCTGGCCCGAGGGATCGCGTATTTAAAGGACATCCTCTCGCGAAGTGGCCTGGTTTGTTGCAACGAAGGCAGACGGGTTGTCCGGAAGAATCCGTGTGGTCGACGGCTCTGCGTTGGAATGGTGCGTTGGTCCCCTGAACAGGCGACTTGTTGGTCCTTTCCAAGGGCGACATGGGCTTCCTCTTCATCCATGGGACATCCTCAGGGCACTCAGCTATCTGGACCCTGCCTGGTGGCTGTTACCTTGGCCTGTCTTGCAGGAGTTTTAACACATAGTCCATGTTTTTGGTTAGCTGCAGCACCTGGTTACATGGGTCATCAACAGAGTTGGGTGCTACAGCTTGCCCTACAACCTTTGCATGGTCTTTGGAAGTAGGCTCAAAGCCTATGAGAGAGGTATTAACCTGCCAGGATGGAGTTGCAGGCTCTGTAGGCAATGAGTCTTGTAGTACGATTATGTGTATTAGTGCAGTGTTTCCCAACTCCAGTCCTCAAGGCACACCAACAGGTCATGTTTTCAGGATTTCCTTATCATTAGACAGATGATGGAATTACCCCTGTGCAAGTGATTAAACTAACACCTGTGCAATCCTAAGGAAATCCTGAAAACATGACCTGTTGGTGTGCCTTGAGGACTGGAGTTGGGAAACACTGTATTAGTGTATGACTGGCATCACCACAAGCGTAGGTGCAGGCAGAAAATAATATACTTACAGAAATGGTTATCTGCCGCGACACTACTATTTCATGAAAAATGTAAATGAATGAGTGGCACTAGAAACAAGGATCAGTGGGTATAATGCATGTGTGTATTGCAGAAATTACATCCATGGGCATATAACCCACTCACATCTCACAATCTCACTAGGGCATAGTATCAGGACCTGGCAGTGGAGGCTCCTTGTAAGTGGGTGTCAGGCTTAATCTTTAGTGGCCACTATTGAGACTAAGATCTCCGGTTTTTCATATTTAGCACAGGGCAGTTTCTGCAATACACACATGCATTATACCCACTGATCCTCTTGTTTCTAGTGCCACTCATTCATTTACATTTTTCATGAAATAGTAGTGTCGCGGCAGATAACCATTCTTGTAGTATGATTATAGCACGGTCTTTTAGAGCACTACAGTTCACATTAGGATGATCTAAGACCCACATGTATACCTGCTGGTGGTGAAAGGCTGACCTCAATCCAGTCATAAACTCAGCTCTTTTCCTCTCTTTCCCTCCCCTTCATTCCTTCTCTATTTTATTATATATATTTTTTTTTTTATTTTTTATTTTTTATTATTATTATTATTTTTTTCTCTTTTACTTTCTGTTATCAGCTCTTTTCCTCTCTTTCCCTCCCCTTCATTCCTTCTCTATTATATATTTTTTTTTTCTCTCTCTTTTATTTTCTGTTATCAGCTCTTTTTCATTTCTTTCTCTTTTCCTCCCCTCCCCCTCTTCTTCCCCACATATTTTTCCCTTTAACTCTTTTAGAACCTGCAGGTATGTGATTGGTTAGAAATAACTCCGTTTCTGGATGTGTATTTAGTGGGCAATGTAAGAACAGGAAAAATTACATCTAGATTGTATCGCAAACCCATTAGTGGGAACTCGGTCCTTAGAGCAGAAAGTAACCACCCTAAGCATGTGATTAAGAATCTGCCGGTAGGGGAATTAATAAGAGCAAGACGCAACTGCACCACATATGTGGATTTTAAGAATGAAGCTGATGTCATGACTAAAAGGTTAGGATCAAGAGGATACAAAAAATGGATGTTAGATAGAGCAGTGAATATTGCAGAAGTCAGGAGTAGAGAATCCCTCCTGGCACAGAATGAACGAGAAGCCCCTCCGGGATCAATAATATCGACCTTCTCAACACCCTTTAGCAACCAGTACTACGACATCAAACGCATCTTTTTAAAGAATCTCCCCATATTAATCAGGATAGTAAATTATCAACTATTTTAGATTCAGGATGTAGGGTGGTCCCTAAGAAAGGGAAAGATTTGGGGAATTACTTGTCTCCTAGTATTTATCTGGAAAAAAGGACCCAAAGGAAGACTTGGTTGAACTATAGGGGGATGTTTAAATGTGGTGAAAATATGTGCACCATGTGTAAATACGTGGAAATGGGTGAAACCTTTTGCAATAATCGAACTGGGAAGCAATATAGAATATCTACCTATATCAATTGTAACACGTCCCACGTAGTATATATGGCTATGTGTAGTGGCTGTAATAAATATTACATAGGTTGCACTATCAGATCCCTTAAGGTAAGGATGTCGGAGCACATTACAGGGGCAAATCCCAATTCAAAGGCCAATAGAACGGGCTTGTCAGGTTTATCGTGCCATTTTAGGGATTTCCATGCAGGGGACCTTAAAACTTTAAAGATCAGGGCATAGAGAGGATACCCCGTCCATATAGGGGGGGTAACTGGGAGAAAGCACTACATAACCAGGAAAAATTATGGATCCTGCGGCTTGATGCACGGATTCCACAGGGTCTGAACTATAGATCAGATTTGTTATACTTTTATTGATCCTGCACCCTATGTCTCTTTTATGGTATTTGCTCCTTTGTATAATACATATTGAGTGCACTTGCAATACGATGGCTATATATAATGTATGAATAATTCATTGGGAAAGGAGGGATATGTTTATGTATTCTGTGAATGAAATCTTAGTGGGATCCCCCTACTGTTATGTGGTTGGAGGATTATACCCTTTTCTCTTGGAATATACTATTTCTAAAATGTAATAGCCTTGTAATTGGTGACTTACAATAAGAAAGAAAGATCTTTGCTGTGGTTATCTTTAGATTTCTACACCTGTAATGTTTACCATGTAATTGCATTACTAATATATCAGTTCTTTGCTCTGTTCTTCTCTCCCCCCCCCCCCCCCCCCCTCTCTCCTTTTTTTTTTTATTTATTTATTTATTTATTTTTTTTCTCTCTTTTACTTTCTGTTATCAGCTCTTTTCCTCTCTTTCCCTCCCCTTCATTCCTTCTCTATTATATATATTTTTTTTCTCTCTTTTACTTTCTGTTATCAGCTCTTTTCCTCTCTTTCCCTCCCCTTCATTCCTTCTCTATTATATATATTTTTTTTTTTTTTCTCTTTTACTTTCTGTTATCAGCTCTTTTCCTCTCTTTCCCTCCCCTTCATTCCTTCTCTATTATATATTATATATATATATTTTTTTTTTTTTTCTCTCTTTTACTTTCTGTTATCAGCTCTTTTCCTCTTTCCCTCCCCTTCATTCCTTCTCTATTATATATATTATATATTTTTTTTTTTCTCTCTTTTACTTTCTGTTATCAGCTCTTTTCCTCTCTTTCCTCCCCTTCATTCTTCTCTAATATTTTTTTTTTTTTTCTCTCTTTTACTTTTGTTATCAGCTCTTTTTCATTTCTTTCTCTTTTCCTCCCCTCCCCCTCTTCTTCCCCACATATTTTTCCCTTTAACTCTTTTAGAACCTGCAGGTATGTGATTGGTTAGAAATAATTGATGTATATTTGTCACACATGCGAGAGGGGGCTGTTTTTTGCTTTTAAATTGTATATATTCTTTTTGTCTGTATTGCCATTGTACTGACGATTAAGTGGGCTAGACCCACGAAACGCGTCCAGGAGCTCCTCTGGAGCATGTGTGATTTTTAAAACTTTTGAAAATAAAAAGGAATTTTGTGGCACCGGATTCTACACCTTTTTCATAAACTATTCTGCAAGCATTTTATCTTCATCTTGCACACTTGCCAGATCTACCTGCTTTAAGGACCGGAGTGCCCCTTGTAAACGCAGGACAAAGTCTCTGATGGTATCCTGCAATCTCTGTTTACATTGGTGGAATATCATCCTCAGTTCAGCCTGTGTGCATTATTCAAAAGCAGCTTTGAGCTTGGCAAACAAATTTTGTACAGAGTCTCCTCAGCATCACTCCAAGACTCGACCTCTAGCTCCGCTGCGCCTGTTAATTGTCCCAGCACAACGGCGGCTCGCTGCTTTCCTGTCATTGCATACATGTCCAGCACTGCACACATTTTATGTTTGAAAGCTGCTTAGGTATCAGGTTTACCTTCATAGGTCGGCAACCATTTTGCTCCCGGTATGTACGGCAAGGCTATCAGCATTATCGGGGCCACCGTTCCAGGTGCTGCGGCTCCCACACCGGCTGCGGGACTGGCCGATGCTGCATCCCGGACATTGCCTCCTGCGGGGACTCGTGCATCGTCGGCTTCACTCATGGAGGTGCCCCCCTAGTTAACTGCTGCCAGTTTCTGAGGTAAACTTTGAGGTAGTCAGCGGCTCGCAGGTGGAGGGGAAAGTTCAGCACTCTGGAGCTTTCTGTCAGATGCTGTGTGGCGGCGGATGACGTAAGAGCATGAGGAGACGGCCTCTCTTCGCACCCTTTGCAAGTCTCCGCCCACCGTCATCCCGCACTGTAAGCGAGGCGGTAAAAAGAAAAATCAAAATAAAAATGGTGAAAGTTCACATAAAATCAGTCTTTTCACAGCACACAGTCTGTTTGTGACGCCAATTTTGAGTCGGGCCGGCAGGGAAGTGCTTACTTGGATACCAGGATGGTGGCTTCAGTGGGGTTGCGACTGGTCGGGTCCCGGTTCCATGCCCTGGGCACTCAATGGCTGATGGGAATGATGATTGGGGATTATACGTGACACCAACTTTGGTGTCTGGTAAGCGGTTACCAGCACTGCAGATGGACGCTGAGGTGATGGTGTGGTGCGGCAAAGGTAGTACAGGTCCCCACAGGTGGACCTTTTCCTCAGCGTGGCCGGGTGGATGAGGGGAGTTAAAGTTGCGGTCCTGCTGTAATCGCTGCAGGCAGCGGCAGGGATTCAGGCTCACACACACAACAGTCTCTGTTTTAGAACCTTTTACTGGTGTCACTGTGCAGGTACGGTACAAGAGGGTAACCAGGTGGCCGGTGCAGGTTGGGATGTCCACCTTGGAGAGTTGTGAGGCCTCCTCTGTCTGTGTATGCGACAATTTGGGTAGATCTGCCTGAACCTGGATCTGCCACTCTCCTCTCCTCAGGATGCTCCTTCCACAACTGCAGGTGAGGACCTCCTCTTGGGATTCCTATCGTTTATTTGGTGTCCCCAGTCCTAAGCTGGTCGCGTTTCAGCACTGTGCTTCCTGAGCTTCAGGGAGAACTAGATCCTGCTGGTTCCTCCGGAGTTTCTCTGCCACAAGTGGTTAATGGCAGGAACAGAGTCCGACATCCGGGGGAACTATAAGGGTAACCACTATGTTCCCTTCTTCTTCCTGTGCTCCCACTGGCCTCCGTCCCTCTCTCTAGGGCGCTGCACAGCTGGGTCGGTCCTCCCTGGTTCTGGGCCTAATTCCTAGCAACCAGCTCCTCTAGGCTCTTCAGTCCTAGCTGACCTTCTGCCCTAACTGTTCTTCAGTCCTAACTGACTGACCTTACTCCTCCCTCAGACCTGGACCTTTATAGGGGATCTGGCTTAAGGGCAGCCAGTGGAGCTCCCCCTCAGGAAGAACAGGCAGCACGTCCAAAAAAATCAAATAAAAGGGGCACCCTTTATTGGAGACCTCAGCGGTGCAACGTTTTACCTGTGCTGGTCTTTGTCAAGCACAGTGCACTGAGTCAAGTGTACATCTTTATACATAATTGTGAACAAATCAATTGAAATAATTAACATTAAAATTTACAATAAATGCAGTGATTTCATCGTCCGTACATCAATGTGCCTCTCATTAATAAAGTGCTTCATTAGTGCATATATCAAGTGTTATAATACACTGTCTTATGAATATGTCAGTGTTTCTGTGTAATTATTCATTTACAACCAGCTTTGACTTGATTAAAATCATTACCAACAGAAAGCACGCTAACCTTTAGCCCCAATGTATTTCAGTCTCGTGTCACTAATCCATGGCGTCTTCCTGATTAACAAGCGCATGTCTGCGCATAATACTGACATCATCACGTGACCGTGCACTTGCTTCCAGTGTCATCGGACATCTGCGCATGCGCGGAAACCATCACCGCCATCTTGATTATTGGCATTGTATATAACAGTGCCCTCACTTACTTTAAACCATCATAATACCCCAATAAATTTGCTATGTTGGCAGATGAGGGGGGTGTGAGTTCAGGGATAGCACTGCTGCAGCAGGGCATGACCTCTGAAAGCCAGAGGAGTGTCTGCTCCAGTAAGGGGGAAAACAGGAGAGTAGGGCAGGCCAGACAGGTGCTGGTAGTGGGGGACTCAATTATTAGGGGAATAGATAGGGCAATCTGTCACAAAGACAGGGATCGTCGAACAGTGTGCTGCCTACCTGGCGCTCGAGTCCGGCACATCGCTGATCGGGTTGACAGATTACTGGGAGGGGCTGGTGAGGACCCAGCAGTCATAGTGCACATTGGCACAAATGACAAAGTTAGAGGTAGGTGGAAGGTCCTTAAAGATGATTTCAGGGAATTAGGCTGCAAGCTTAAGGCAAGGACCTCCAAGGTAGTATTCTCTGAAATACTGCCTGTACCACGTGCCACACCAGAGAGGCAACGGGAGATTAGGGAGATAAATAAGTGGCTCAGGAATTGGTGTAGGAAGGAGGGGTTTGGGTTCCTGGAGAACTGGGCCGACTTCTCTGTTGGCTACAGGTTCTATGCTAGGGACGGGCTGCACCTCAATGGGGAGGGTGCAGCTGTGCTGGCGGAGAAAATGGCTAGAAGGTTGGAGGAGTGTTTAAACTAGGGATTGGGGGGGAGGGTATTCATTGTATAGGAGGGGAAGATAGTGTAAACAGTAACCTGGGCACAAGTAATAAAATTGGGGGTGGCATGGAGGGTGGGGTTAGAACAGTCAATCTAGTAGGAAGGAATAGAGGTAAAGAGAGATGCATAAAGTGCATGTTCACTAATGCCAGAAGCCTCACCAACAAAATGGAGGAATTAGAATTGATTTTGTTGGAAAATAATTATGACATGGTGGGGATTTCGGAGACATGGCTGGACAAGCTCCATGACTGGGCTGTTAATTTACAGGGCTATTGTCTGTTCAGAAATGACCGTACAAATAGGCGAGGAGGAGGTGTATGTTTATACGTAAAATCATCCTTAAAACCCATCCTGTGTGATAATATAGGTGAATCTAATGGAAATGTAGAGTCCCTGTGGGTGGAGATAAGGGGAGGGGGAAAAAATAATAAATTACTGATAGGGGTTTGTTATAAGTCCCCAACAATAATGGAAGTGGAGGAGAATATCCTCATAAAGCAAATAGATGAAGCAGCGACTCAGGGAGAAGTCATTATTATGGGGGACTTCAACTACCCTGAAATACATTGGGGATCAGAAACCTGCAGTTCCAGCAAGGGTAATAAGTTTTTGAAAACTATAAGAGACAATTACCTTTCACAACTGGTTCAGGACCCAACAAGAAGGGGGCACTGCTGGACCTAATATTAACCAACAGGCCAGACCGCATATCAAATATACGGGTTGGAGGTCACTTGGGTAATAGTGATCATAACTTAATAAGCTTTCAAGTATCCTTTACTAAGACGTGTAGTAGAGGGGCCACAAGGACACTAAACTTCAGGAAGGCAAATTTCCAACGGTTGAGAGATGATCTTAGTGCAATAAACTGGGACGATGTCCTGAGACATAAAAGTACACAACACAAATGGGAGATGTTTATTAGCATCCTGAATAGGACCTGTGCACAATATATACCCTATGGGAATAAGCATTCTAGAAATAGGAGGAAACCACTATGGCTAAATAAAGCGGTAAGAAGTGCAATATGTGACAAAAAGAAAGCATTTAGGGAATTAAAGCAAGTAGGTAGTGATGAAGCATTAAATAAATACAGAAAATTAAATAACATTTGTAAAAAGCAAATCAAGGCAGCAAAGATTGAGACAGAGAGACTCATTGCCAGAGAAAGTAAAAAGAATCCCAAAATATTTTTTAACTACATAAATAGTAAGAAACTAAAAAATGATGGTGTTGGCCCCTTTAAAAATAGTCTGGGTGAAATGGTGGATGAGGATGAGGAAAAAGCCAATATGCTAAATGACTTTTTTTCAACAGTATTTACACAAGAAAATCCCATGACAGACAATATGATCAGTGATAACAAAAATTCTCAATTAGATGTCACCTACTTAACCCAAGAGGAAGTACGGCATCGTCTAAAAATCACTAAAATTGACAAATCCCCGGGCCCAGATGGGATACACCCCAGAGTGCTGCAGGAATTAAGTACTGTCATAGATAGACCATTATTTTTAATATTTAAAGATTCCATAATAACAGGGTCTGTACCACAGGACTGGCGTATAGCAAATGTGGTGCCAATATTCAAAAAGGGGACAAAAACTGAACTTGGAAATTATAGGCCAGTAAGCTTAACCTCTACTGTGGGTAAAATCCTAGAGGGTTTTCTAAGAGATGCTATACTGGAGTATCTGAAGAAAAATAACCTCATGACCCATTATCAACATGGTTTTACGAGGGACCGTTCCTGTCAAACTAATCTAATAAGCTTCTATGAAGAAGTAAGTTCTGGACTGGACCAAGGAAATGCAGTGGATGTGGTGTATATGGACTTTTCAAAAGCTTTTGATATGGTGCCACACAAAAGGTTGATACATAAAATGAGGGCAATGGGGATAGGGGAAAATATGTGTAAGTGGGTTAAGAACTGGCTTAGTGATAGGAAACAAAGGGTGGTTATTAATGGAACACACTCAGAATGGGTCACAGTTAACAGTGGGGTACCACAGGGGTCAGTGTTGGGCCCGCTTCTATTTAATATATTTATTAATGACCTTGTTGGGGGCATACAGAGTAGAATCTCAATATTTGCAGATGACACTAAACTCTGCAGGGTAATCAATACAGAGGAGGACAATTTTATATTACAGGAGGATTTATGGCAAATGCGCTTTAATGGGGATAAATGTAAAGTCATGCACTTGGGCAGAGGAAACAAAAGGTATAATTATGTGCTTAATTGTAAAACACTGGGCAAAACTGTCACTGAAAAAGACTTGGGTGTATGAGTAGATGACAAACTCACATTTAGTGGCCAGTGTCAGGCAGCTGCTGCAAAGGCAAATAAAATAATGGGATGTATTAAAAGAGGCATAGATGCTCATGAGGAGAACATAATTTTACCTCTATACAAGTCACTAGTGCGACCACACTTAGAATACTGTGTACAATTCTGGTCTCCGGTGTATAAGAAAGACATAGCTGAACTAGAGCGGGTCCAGAGAAGAGCGACAAAAGTCATTAGAGGATAAGGGGTCTGCAATACCAAGACAGGTTATTAAACTTGGGGTTATTTAGCTTGGAAAAACGAAGGCTTAGGGGTGATCTTATAATAATGTATAAATATATGAGGGGGCAGTACAGAGACCTTTCTAATGATCTCTTTACTCTTAGGCCTGAGACTGGGGCAAGGGGGCATCCTCTACGTCTGGAGGAAAGAAGGTTTAATCATAATCACAGACGGGATTCTTTACTGTAAGAGCAGTGAGACTATGGAACTCTCTGCCACATGATGTTGTAATGAGTGAGTCAATACTAACATTTAAGAAGGGCCTGGATGCCTTTCTTGAAAACTAAAATTACCAGTTATACATACTAGATTCTTTGGATAGGGCGTTGATCCAGGGAATTAGTCTGATTGCCGTATCTGGAGTCAGGAAGGAATTTTTTCCCCCAATGTGGAGCTTAGTGTTGCCACATGGGTTTTTTTTTGCCTTCCTCTGGATCAACATGTTAGGCTATGGGTTGAACTAGATGGACTTAAAGTCTTCCTTCAACCTTAAAAAACTATGTTACTATGTATCTAAAGACGTCTTTACCAATTTCTTTTCTATTATAGGGATTATTTAGGACCTTCATCTAGCACAAATTTGCGCCTCATGTCAATCCCAATCATGGGTGACAGAATATGTCATGCCAATGTGTGCAGCAGAACCAGGAACTCCACATACTATAGCACAAGCTGCCACTCATTTCCACATCATACATGGTCCCATCCCAATAAATATAAAAATCAAAAGACAAAAGTCAAATTGCTCATAGTTTTTAATAAGTGTTAATAGAAAAAGATTTTTTCAATCTGTACTAATACTCGATATGGGCTTCAGGTCAGCATTGCATCTGTAAGGTAATAAATTAGAAAATAAAAATTAGAAACTCCCCATCAAGGAAGTACTTTTTCACTTTATACTTACTATCAATATACATTTGACAGAAATATTCTCTTTACATGTAAAGAACCTCTCTCTCCCAATAAGAGAAAACTATAACATCTAATAATAATAACTCATTTGTGCACCCAGTATAAGTGGGTGTAAATTAGAATGAGATGGATCAAGGGCAATTAAAATGGATATTCAAATTCAATAGAGAGTATGGATTTTAAAATCAATATTTAGCCCACTGGGTTTCAAGGTGTTTAACTTAAAAATCCATTCCATTTCTCTCTTCTTTAATAAAGCAATCCAATTACCTCCCCTTCTCAAGTCTATCGTTCGTCGTCCAATTAACGTTCTGGGAAGCAGAAACATCGTTCAGTGTGACACCTTTTTGAATGATGTCGTTCATAATTCTCCTATTCCTGACGCTTTTTAACATTGTTCAATTGTTCTTCTCCAAGTAGCTGGCGCGTTGCCAAATTTAAGGTCGTTAATGACAATCTTGCGTGTGACAACGCACTGACGATGTCGGTAGGATCGCGGTCACGTGACATAGCTAACAATCTCGTTCACCTATATCCTAGCGTGTGACGGTGCCTTTACAAGTTGCATGTGGGACAATTCAGACCTCTTCTGCAGCCAATCGCTGGTCCACATGCAAACCCTTTCGTTTGAAACGCCTCTCGACCATTCGTGCCTCCTCTTGTTGCCGAGCCTCCTCAACCAGCAACACAGCATCCACAACAGCACGCTCCGCGTCATTCATGATGTGCAAGCTGAAAAAATACAATGTAAAGATGAGAGAAGTTTCAAAAAAACAATAACGCAATTATTATTATGTACATGTTAAATGTCATAGAACACTGCATTGAATTCCGTTACTGAGCATGCCACTAAGAAAAAATTGCCACACGCTCAAAAGAATGTGTACAGTGGCATGGTAAAGCAAAGCAGTGTTGCGTGTCACTGTAGCAGAGACACAAAATGGTTAACGACGCTAAACAGTATGAGAACAGATTGAAGAATGGGCCTCGAGTATGGGTGTATGCCCACGAGACCCCATAAAATGGCTGCCCAAGCCAAAGTGTGGTGACACCACAGGGAGGTACTGCACCCCAAACAGAAGGTGTGGTGTCTCCGTAGTCGTGGATGAGGAGGAAACCAAGAGTCTGCACACAAGCACACTCATAACACACCTTAGTACAGGGGACTGGTATTTAGTAGGTCCCAGGGGTGTGGAGCTTAGAAGAGCGGGAGACGGGAGTGACAGTTTCACACAAGTCAGTCAGACAGTGACAGAAGAGGAGAAAGAACAGACGCAGGAGATCCTGCAGCCCTGACAGGAGGGCACTTCTAAGGAGAGAGGTGACCCAGACAAAGAAGGGGGACACTCCAGGTCTGGTTGGAGCAGTCTGGAGAGCCCAGGTAAACACCGGTATTCTGGAGCCGAGGTCGTTTGATTAGGTTTATCCCAAACTGCAGACCAGCACGTTGTGGGCCCTCATAAGGGAGCCATGACACCCATCAAGGAGCCTAACCTTTGTCCCAAAGCTAGGTCCAAGACGCCAAGAGGTAACAAGGACTTAAGGCAACAGACCTGGGGACCTGTAACCAGACTCTAGTGTGGGAGAGAAGCGACCGGGAAAGTAACCGGAGGGACATCTCTGACAGACTTTGCAAAAGCCTCCAAAATCCACGACTACAACTCTCAGTGACCCCGATTGTACCGTGTACCCCTTATTATCTGGTACCAGTAAAGAATGGTTTGAGCTAATCTGGTGTCTGGCTTCATTTGATTCGTCGCCCGAAAGGCCTCTATAGCGCCAAAGAGCCAAGGACTATGACTCCTCTCATTCTCCCCGCTGCCCTGTGGCAAAGCTCTGCCTGTGGGGAGCTGTACTACCAAAGCTGCTTCACTATCACCTCAGCGGCCGGCTGCAGCGCTGGTAACCACATTACCAGGTACCACAGGTGGCATCACGTTTCCCTATCCCCAAGTTCCCCCTCATCTCTATCAGCCAATTGTGTGCTGAGGGCATGGAACCAGGACCCGACCAGCCGTGATCCCCCACCGAAGCCACCGTCCCAATATCCGAGTAACCCCTTTCCTGCCGGCCCGACTCAAAACCATATGTACACAGATGAAAGCCAAGCCCACCATTTGTTTGCAAGTGTACAAGTATGACCACAATGTACAATAGGGCTATGACAGCAGATGATTGGTAGGTGTTCGATAAAGTACAAACTCTTGGAGACCCCAAACAATGCCTACCATGAGTATAGCTGTTTCAGAAGGCGGGAGATGAACTGGTGTGGAGGCACAGCCTGGAGAATTGTGCTACGATCCACAAGCAGTGCAATAGCGACTCCGGCAGAGAGCAAACCGTGTGGCGAGATGGAGCTCTACTTTGATTGCGCTCAGGAACAAAGGACGGAAGCACTACTATGTTGCTTTCTTTTGAGGAAAAGCCGCCCAATCAGAACGCAGTAATGGCCACCAATCGGAGCTGAGGGGGTGTGGAAAAGCTAATGCAAAAGAACGCCTACGTGACTGAGTTTGGAGTTGTCAGAGTTGCCAATGAGGTCGTTGTTAAGGTGCCACACACGCCAATGCAGCATGCCCAGCAGGAGACTGACAATCAAAAAATGGTCCAGGCCATTCCGGAATGATCAGCAATCTCACAGCGGACAGCCACTCGCTGCTACGTGTCACACGCAACAATATCGCTGGCGAGGTCGTCGCAATGTCACAACACCTGTAAAGTTGCGGCAATATCGTTAGCAATCTCATTACGTGTAACGGGGCATTAAGGCTACGGTCAGACCTGCATAAATAAAACCAGGGCTGGAAATAAGGTGCAACTCTGCAGTGATGTGAGTTCACACTGGCCTCATAACGAAAAACACAACAAAAAAGCAACAAATGAGCAAATACCCTAAAAATTAAAAAGTAAAAATGCTATAGTGCAAAAAACATAATCAGGGTACTGAGTGACATAGGTGTTAAGGAGAGCCATAGGATCAAATACTTAATTAACTTTAAGGCATAAGGGCTTGAGAGAAACAACTCATAAAGTCTATTATTTTCATCTTACATAAGCATGTTTTAGACTTAAAGATGGCTCCCATATCCTGCCTCATCACACCATGCTCTCTGAGAGCAAGATAGAGTCCAGAGAAGGACTGACTAATCACAGAATGACACGTCATCGGATGACTTCATGGAGCAACCTATCCTAATGACCTGATGGACCAAACTATCCTGATGACCTCATGAATCCGCCCATGGATTAGCCCACATCCCAGTTTGTTGACCCATGAATATTACATTATTCCCATTCTCTGTGTAACCGAGCCCCTTTACTGAGTGTTGTATAAAGTACCATGCTTGATCAAATAAACTCACTTTGGAGCTGTGCTTTTTGGAGGGCTGAGGACAGCTTACACCTGACTGTGTTTTCGGTGTATTTCTTTCTTGCATGCATCAGCTTAAATTAATTTGGACAGGAGCAGGCAACTAGACATTTTTCATATTTCTAACCATATCATTTTTGGCGCATCCAAAGTGAGCCAGTGCGACAGCGAATTCTCAAACCTTGAATGATTGGCGGATCCAATGGCAGGACGCACTGAGTACCCCGAGCCAGGGGACTGATCACTTCCCTACAAAACATGGCAAGTCTGCTGATTTTATTATAATCTGTGGTTTTACCTGTGTTGTCTCGGGAAATTTTGTGCAGATTGCCTGACTGTGTCCGGTCTTCAGGGTATATGTAAGACGGCAGAGGGGTTTTCTCCACTGCTGGCCATTTGATTGTGGAAGAACCGTCATACTAAGTTGCCTGCAGCCTGTTATGTGTTGTGTGGAGGGGAGATGACTGATAGTTAGTGGATTTTTGAGCAGTGTCTGTAGAAGTGAAGGATATTGTCTGTGGAACAGTTCACCGTTGTTGCCTGTGATATGATTTTCAATTTTGGAGGAGAAAATAGGCATTGAGTGAGGGATTCTGCCTAGAACAAAGTAGATGTTTTTAGCATTGAGTGAGGGACTCTGCATGGTCTTGAGTGATTTTTGGGACTTGACCTGATAGTGGCACGTAACTCAGAGTGATTTTGACACAGTATGGGCCTGATTACTATTTATCCAGTTAATTGATTTTTGCCATGTAACTTTGAGTGAGTTGACACGGTATGTGTGGTGTGGGCCTGTAATTGATTGATACCAGGTGTCTTTTGTAAACTACAGAACACGGAAATCAGACAGGGACAGATAGAAAGTGTGTGCTGCAGGCCCAGTTTTCTTTAGAATCTCAGGTTTGAATCATCTCCCCCGTCTTGTTTGTCTTGTGTTTGTTATCTTGGATGAAAAAAAAGGAGAAAGATGGAGAAGTTATTGCAGTTGTGTCGTATAGGCCCTAAGCCTAATTCAGATGGCAAGATAGATCTGTGTACATTAGTTGTAACCCGTGAAAGGAAGAGTCATGTTAAACAATGCAAAAAGCTTATGAAGTTATGTGGAATGGTAGAAGGAGGAAGGTTGCAACCCTTTGAGTGGAATTCTGTCATAAAGGAGAGAAAAGGTGTTCTAATAGATAATTGGTCAATGCAATTTTTCTGGCAAAAGGTTTTAAAACATATTTTAAGTCAATTTTGGCTGCTGATTACGAATATGAACTCTGTTTTTGGCTATCACATCAGGATTTAGAGATATTCTCAATTTTTGATGAAAATTACTCCTATCAAATGTTTTTTGATAAAAACACATGATTTTCAGGACTACATTTTGTATATTTTTAATCCAGGAATAAGAAAGATTACAAAGTCTATGTACAGCAAATCAAATATACTTACAGAATTAAACTACAAAATATAAAAACACATACTGTATACATGGCACACAGATGAATGGCAAATGGCAGTTATTTGAATTTCTTTCCTTGGCTGATCTGTGATGTACAGCTTCTGGGTTGTCTCTCATCAAGCTCCAGCAATAGTCAGCCATCATATGTGATTCCCACCGGCCTTGAAACCGTTCTTCCATTGTTTTAATGTCCTGATGAAAACGCTCCCCTTGTTCCTCGCTCACATCCCCAAGGTTCTCTGGAAAAAAGTCCAAATGTCTGTGTAAATAGTGAATCTTGATACTCATTCTACATCCAAGATTTCTCAGACTCATTAGTAGCTCTTCCACAATCTCTTCATAGTTGTCTGCTTTCTTATTCCCTAGAAAATTCTGCACCACATTACAAAATGCATTCCAAGCTCTTTCTTCTGTCTCATTCATTGATGTGATAAAATTTGGGTCTCTTATAAGTGTTCTGATTTGAGGTCCATCAAATATTCCAGCCTTTTTCTTCTCTTCACTAAGACCAGGAAAAGTTGAACATATACAGTATAGTTAAATCATTCTCCACTGTGATTGAGAGCTTTGATGAACTGCTTCATCAATCCAAGTTTTATGTACAAGGGAGGAAAGACAATGTTCTTCCTATCCACTAGAGGATCATGGATGACATTCTTATCGCCAGATGCCAAACTCTGTTGCTGAGGCCATTCAGTTTTCACCCAATGCTCTGCTGTAGCTCTACTGTCCCAGTAGCACAGACAACACCTGAGTTGTTCATTGAATTTCTGTCCCTCCCCCCCCACACACACCTTAGGTATTGATCACAAACAAAAAACTGAATAACAGCAGGATAAAAAAAATAAATATCAAAATTCATTGAAAATTTCAATAAATAAAACAGTACCTGCACACGAATGTTGTGTACGTTGAAAACTGTTTGTTTACTTATCATAACAAATGGGAATTATGCATGTTCAAAGAAAACAAACTAAATTTACCTTAGTGAATCGTATAAACCGGCACTTTTCATACACTACTTATATTTTACATGGAATTCATGAAAATGGGCTATATACCTATAGCGCAAAAACGTGATGTGGTAGAGAAATTATAAGATCAGATTTGAATTCAGCACCCTCAAATTAGTCTAGAACTGTTCTTAAAGTCCATGCCAGAATTTTGTTTTCTTTTGTAGACTAGTATGGATTGTTGTCTACTGCTAGGGCATGGGAAAGAGTCTCTCAAAGCTTGTTAGAGAAAATTGGGTAGAGGAGGAAAGGAAAAAGGACAGAGTTTTGAGTTATGTGTATTACAAAAATGTACCCTGCGAAAGCCCACCACCGTATAATGGAGGCACATTGTCATGTGCTCCCTCATCTGATGGCGGCCATTTTGTTGGTGGATCATGTCCCTCATCTAATGGTGGCCAAGTTGTTGATGGATCATGTCACTCATCTGGTGGCGGCCATTTTGTTGGTAGATCATGTCCCTCATCTGATGGTGGCCATTTTGTTGGTGGATCATGTCCCTCATCTGGTGGCGGCCATTTTGTTGGTGGATCATGTCCATCATCTGATGGCGGCCATTTTGTTAGTGGATCATGCCCCTCAGCTGGTGGCAGCTATCTTGATGGTGGGTCACGTGCTTCATCTAATGGCAGCCATTTTGTGGATGGCAATACTTCTGGTGGCCATTTTGTGGAGGGCAAATGTGTTACATCTGGTGGCCATTTTGGAACATCTCCCCTAATCATACAAACTGAGCCAAATCATCATGGGACTGACAAAAATCTGTCTAAACTAAGTGAGGCACAATCCAGCAAAATACACACGATTTCAGGTGGTGAATATCCTACACCAATGCTACACACCACACGACCAGACCCTTTTTACCCAGTGTTGACTACAAATGGTCAGTACTATACTCTTTTGGGGAGTGAACAGGCTTTACCTATGTTTCCTGTCACGATGGCGTCTGATGGGCCACCAAACCTCTCCCCTATCACTCCGGTCATAGGTCCAGCGATCCTTCCACCTGGATCACCTCCAGCACTGTCACTTCCACTGGCAATTCAGCCGCACACTCGCACAAGTTACTTCAAGTGATGACCTCTCCTCCCAACATTTCTGCTGCAATAACACACTCATGCCGTCTACCTAACACTATTCCCGGTACCTCACAGGCTCTCTCGCAGCCAAGCGCACACCAGTACGGAATGGTGGCCACTGAATCAAGGGAGGGCTCAATCTGGGAGGGAGACACCAACATCACAGGAAGCACAAAAGGGAGGGAATGTTGGTAACCCATTCTTGAAAAAGAACTTTCTGATAGACTCTTATTAGTGGTGGTTCAATTTGGTCAATTATTATCAATTTCAAACTAGTGAAGAAGGGATACATAACAGAATGGCAGCTCTCTGTAAAAGAGAATCGTTCTGGATTTATAAATTGGGTACATTAACACCTGAAGGCCTCAATTTAACAATAGAAAAACCGATGAAATAGAGGTATCCTTATAAATAAAACAAAAAAAGTAAATATAGAGTAATGAGTGGATCGGTAGTGAGAGGAGCAATGGTGATAGAGTTTAGGTGCTACTGTTAATTTAGTGTGTGGTTATAAATAATTAATTGAAAGAATTGCCTGAGATAAATAATCATCCACATCTATGGAATATTATTAAAAATATCTGATTACTGACATGATTATAAGACTGACCTGGAAAGGATCTTTTATGATAATTAGTGGGATTACTAAAATAGCCCTGTGAAGCCGTAATAAACACTAGAATGTATATTTAATTGATTGTATGCACAATCTTGACTTGTAAGGATAAGAAAATTTAAATAAGTAACCAACTCATGGAAAAGTAGTGTAATGAAGAAATAAGATAACTGGGGCTAGTAGAATTATTTTATTGTTTTTAAGCTGAAGAATATAGAGATTCGGGAATTGTGATTATGGGTTCAAAATGATCATTTATTTCAACAGAAAAATTCATCGTATATTATGCTTATTCGTTTTATTGGTTATGTAACTGATGGTTTTGAATTTTTGTTTAAATTATCTTAAAACTGTGAAACCTCCCACCTTTAAGCTGTGAGGGAGGCTGCACTGATGGTTGATTGGTTGGAGGAAGTATATAATGGTCTGTTATTAATAGCTCCTCATCCACTTGAGGAAGACGTCTGTACGTCGAAACGTGTTGTGGTCTGGAGCTTTTTATGAATAAAGTTACGGAGATTAAGATTAAAGTATCCCGTATTATCCCTGCGCTCTATAGAACCGCATGTTCTATCTGAATTCTATCATACAAATTCCCTTGGGGAAAGCGGTGACAGAGCTGCAGGCGGGATAGGGTTAATGGATCAACCTGGAATTTCCTAACCCAACCCTGGAGTGAGAGCGTGGACTGCACGAGGCCAGGAGCAGAGGTGATTGAGGATACAGGAGCACTACAGATCCAAGGCTGGCAGCCTGAGCCACAAACTACGCACAACCTTTAAAGGTTAGTTTATTCTTAATACGACCGCTTTTAAGGCAGGAGAGATCCACAGGTGGCGCAACACTATTTTTTTATTTTTATGTAGTAACTGATAGACACAGTAATATTTCAGGTTTGAAATGAGGTTTATTGTACTAACCAATAATGTGAAATATGCATTATTTCAAAAAATTGACAGGTGCCAAAGTATGGGCACCCTTCTGATTTTCATGATTTGAATACTCCTAACTACTTTTTACTGACTTACTGAAGCACTAAATTGGTTTGGTAACCTGATTGACCTTTGTACTTCATAGCCCGGTGTATCCAATCATGAGAAAAGCTATTTCAGGTGTCCACTTGCAAGTTGTTCTCCTAGTTGCATCTTCTCTGAGGAGTGGCATCATGGGCTCCTCAAAACAGCTCTCAAATGATCTGAAAAAAAAAGATTGTTCAACATAGTTGTTCAGGGGAAGGATACAAAAAGTTGTCTCAGAGATTTAACCTGTCAGTTTCCACTGTGAGGAACATAGTAAGGAAATGGAAGACCACAGGGACAGTTCTTGTAAAGACCAGAAGTCGCAGGCCAACAAAAATGTCAGAAAGGCAGAGAAGAAGAATGGTGAGAACAGTCAAGAACAATCCACAGACCACCTCCAAAGACCTGCAGCATCATCTTGCTGCAGATGGTGTCACTGTGCATCGGTCAACAATACAGCGCACACTGCACAAGGAGAAGCTATATGGGAGAGTGATGCGAAATAAGCCGTTTCTGCATGCATGCCACAAACAGAGTCGTCTGAGGTATGCAAAAGCACATTTGGACAAGCCAGTTTCATTTTGGAAGAAGGTCCTGTGGACTGATGAAACAAACATTGAGTTGTTTGGTCATACAACAAGGCGTTATGCATGGCGCCACAAAAACACAGCATTCCAAGAAAAACACTTGCTACCCACTGTCAAATTTGAGGGAGGATCCATCATGCTTTGGGGTTGTGTGGCCAATGACGGCACCGGAAATCTTGTTAAAGTTGAGGGTCGCATGGATTCCACTCAGTATCAGCAGATTCTTGAGAATAATGTTCAAGAATCAGTGTCAAAGTTGAACTTACTCCGGGGATGGATCTTTCAGCAAGACAATGATCCAAAACACTGCTCCATATCTACTCAGGCATTCATGCAGAGGAACAATTACAATGTTCTGGAATGGCCATCCCAGTCCCCAGACCTGAATATCATGGAACATCTGTGGGATGTTTTGAAGTGGGCTGTCCATGCTCGGCGACCATCAAACTTAACTGAACTGGAATTGTTTTGTAAATAGGAATGGTCAAAAATACCTTCATCCAGGATCCAGGAACTCATTAACAGCTACAGGAAGCGACTAGAGGCTGTTATTTTTACAAAAGGTTGATCTACTAAATATTAATGTCACTTTTCTGTTGAGGTGCCCATACTTTTGCACCTGTTAATTTTTGAAATAATGCATATTTCACATTTTCGGTTAGTACAATAAACCTCATTTCAATCCTGAAACATTACTATGTCCATCAGTTATTACATATATCACACTGTAATAGCTGTTGTAAAAAAACAATTTTTTTAAAAAAACAAAAAGAGTAAGATTAAGAGGGGTGCCCAAACTTTTTCATATGACTGTAGCAGTGCCAAAATTTGGCAATCTCCCTTGTAGAATGATCATACATGCTGTGATCCCTAAGTTTGACCTCTCACATGCAGATGTCAGTAATCAACAACTTCGTGCTGCAATAACTCATACCTTAGAGTATGCAAATAATAGTGACCAAATTGAGACCTTGACAGTTCCCGCTATTGGTGTTGCCATTTTCGGGTTCCCTGTCCATGCCTGTGCAAGAGAGATTGTTGTAATTATAATGAACATATGTAACCCCCCATCCCCGCATTTGCTGCCTCTCCAAAATCAGGTTAGTAAGTCATGAAAACCGAACTGTTAAAGCTTTTAAGACTGCCTGCCTCACCTGGACTTCACCCCATGATATTGGAGCTACCCAAATAGAGCCCCTAATTCCAGGACTGTTAACTCTCCCCATTCCTCATCCACAATTGTTTACACCTGTATTTCCGGTGCCATCTCTATTCATGCCTCAGGTGCCACCACCAACAGTGCAAATGCCCACATCTGAGGAGCCAACCCTTTACGTCATGTTTACATCCCAGCAAGCTGCTATTTTGTTGAACTAACTTCCAAATCCAGTAAAACAGCCGATGATTTTCTAGAGAAAATCCAAAGGAATTACTCAGCTACATGACGAGATCTCATTTCCCTAACAAACCTTAAAGCAAGCGACGCATATTGGCCTGTCATGGAAGCCGCGTTTGACGACGCCTCATTTGTCAGTGGCATCACATGGGTCTCTGGTGTTGAGTTCTGCCATCAACTCAAGACATGGGCCTCGGATAAGTTGGCTGATCAGTCAACATCTTTCAAGGACGTCACGCAAGAACCAGGGGAATCGGTGGAGAGGTATCATGCTTTTCTATATCAAATGTTCAGAGATCCTTGGTTTCAGTAACCAAATCAAGTTCAATGGACATTGCTTGTCTCCTCTTTTGTAGAAGGCCTCCGAGAAGCCTTGGTGAAGCAATTTCAAGCAATCAGACCTGATTATGCTACATGGGTCCTAAGGATGTCTTAACAATAGCTAAGGGATTAGAAAAAACACTCCCTGAGAAATCTACAACAATCTCAAACAAAAAGACCCATATTCTATGGACTGATGTGCAGCTTCAGAACCAGAAATTTCCATCGCCTCGTACCAAAGATGTCTGCTTCAATTGTGGTAACCCGGGGCACCGAAAACGGGATTGTAGGGCCTTTCTTCCAGGACGCAGATTCAGGAACCACAATGAGGATAAGATTCACCTATCCTCGTCACAATGATCAATACTACGGACAACCACCACAAGCTCAGATGCATCCAGATGTCAATCACACCGCTGCTCTGATGGATCCAAGTATCCAATAGGACAAGGGCCAGCCCGTGTCCACTACTTTAGCGGCTATGTCTGGTCCAATAGCTAAAGTAACTATCAACGTTCAAGTCAAACCCTTACCGTTTCTTGTGGATACAGGTGCAGCCAGAAGTATTATCAGACTATAGGACCTGCCTTTTCCCGATCTGATCTCCTCTGAAGCCGTGACATGTGTGGGAGGAGATGGCAGGCCTACTTCTAACAAGCTCACCCTCACAGTACAGATTGGACCATGTGAAGATGTGTTTAAATGTCTCGTGGTGTCCCCCACTTGTCCTACTAACCTTCTGGGAGAAGACCTTCTTCAAAAGTTGAGAGCGACCATCGCCTATTCATCAGAGGGTCTCACCATTACCCTCACTGACCCGCTCGACCCGAGTGAAGAATGTCAACTTCAAGCCACACCTCTGCTTATGATGATGGATGAAGCTGCTAACACCATCTCCAGTGTTCCGCCACAAGTGATGTCCCAAGTCCCATCTACTCTATTGTCTACTGGCCCTGAAGATATTGGACGTCTTGCAGTACCTCCAGAATGGGTCATTCTTAAAACTGGAGCTCAACTCCCTAGGGTGCCCCAATACCCACTCAAATCTGCCCAGGAAGAGTCTTTGGGAACTCAAATCAAGACTCTCCTGGAAAATGGGCACTAGTCAAATGTAACTCTCTCTGTAGCACACCTTTGCTCCCGGCGAAGAAGAGGACATTAAAAGGAGAAGCCCCGAAGTACCATATGGTTCAAGATCACCGGGCTGTTAATGCGGCAACTGTCCTAGAAAGTCCCATTGTGCCCAATCCGCATACATTGTTGTCAGAAATACCATCAGATGCAACAAGGTTTACTGTCATCGATCTGGCCAATACTTTCTTCAGCGTACCCCTACATCCAGAAGATTGGTATGTTTGCCTTCACGTACAGAGGATCACAATACACCTGGACGGTCTGACTACATGGAGCACAGAACTCACCAAGCCATTTCTCTCAGACCCTTGCCTCTTGTCTACAGCCGTGGAGAGAGATTAACCATCAAGTTGTTCTCCTTCAGTATTTGGATGATCTCCAACTATGTTGCCCTGATCAGGCGACTGCTGAAGAGTCGAGTCTCAGTCTTCTTCTTCATCTTGCACAAGAAAACTGCAAAGTGTCCCTCAACAAAGTCCAGTGGTGTCAGCCCAAAGTTGTGTTTTTGGGCTACTGTATCTCTCCAAATCTGAAACACTTGACAGGTGAAAGGCAACATGCTATTGAGACCTATTGAGACCGTTCTTCTGCCAAAAGGACCTAAGCAGTTACAAACTTTCTTAGGACTTATCACATATTGTTGCTAATGGATTCCCGATGCCTTCAAGCTGATGCAAGTATTGTACGATGACCTCAAGACGTCAGCTTTTCCACTATGTCCCAAATATGTGGGAGCTTTCAATGCTCTTAAATAGGCCATAGTCTGCACCAGCCCTTGGAATCCCAAATTACCAACTACCTAAGTCCTAAGTCCTAAGTCTTAAGTCCAAAGTCCTAAGTCCTAAGTGGAACCTAACCCCACAAACTGACCCCCCCGCATCTTTCTACCTGTCCCTGTTCTCTGTTTCTAAATTAGTCTCAAAGGCAGGCCTGTCTGCTGCAGCCTTGTAATTATGCACGCCCCTCTCAGCGTGCTGCCTTTCTGAGTGTCTGGCCGCTTCATGAAAGGGGCGGGGCTAAATCATGCTCTTAGCCCCGCCCCTTTCATGATGCAACCAGGCTCTTACTTAGCATAGAGGGGCGTGCATAATTACAAGGCTGCAGCAGACAGGCCTGCCTTTGAGACTAATTCAGAAACAGAGAACTCACACAGGACGGAGCTGATTATAACCTTTTCTCTACTTAACAAAAACGATTTTTTTCTGCAAAAGGGATGGCTAGAAATGATAAGAGGGTGTGCAGGGACAGGTCTAAAGATGTGGGGGGGTCAGTTTGTGGGGTTAGGTTCCCTTTAAGTCTTACGTCCTAAGTCCTAAGTCCTAAGTCCTCAGTCTTCAGTCCTAACTACTAAGTCCTAAGTCCTAAGTCCTAAGTCCTCAGTCTTCAGTGTTCAGTCTTCAGTCTTAAGTCCTAACTACTAAGTCCTAAGTCGTAAGTCGTAAGTCGTAAGTTCTAAGTTCTAAGTCCTAAGTCCTAAGTCCTAAGTCTTAAGTCTTAAGTCCTAAATCCTAAGTCCTAAGTGTTATGTAATAAGTCCTTAGTCCTAAGTGTTATGTAATAAGTCCTAAGTCCTAAGTGTTATGTCCTAAGTCCTAAGTGTTTATGTCCTAAGTCCTAAGTACTAAGTGTTATGTAATAAGTCCTAAGTCCTAAGTGTTATGTCCTAAGTCCTAAGTGTTATGTCCTAACTCCTAGGTCCTAGGTCCTAAGTCCTAAGTGTTATGTAATAAGCCCTAAGTCCTAAGTGTTATGTAATAAGTCCTAAGTCCTAAGTGTTATGTAATAAGTCCTAAGTCCTAAGTCAAAAGTCCTAAGTCCTAAGTCATAAGTGTTATGTCCTAAGTCCTAAGTGTCATGTAATAAGTACTAAAACCTAAGTGTTATGTAATAAGTCCTAAGTCCTAAGTCCTAAGTGTTATGTAATAAGTCCTAAGTCCTAAGTGAAAAGTCCTAAGTCCTAAGTCATAAGTGTTATGTCCTAAGTCCTAAGTCCTAAGTGTTATGCAATAAGTCCTAAGTCCTAATTCCTAAGTCCTAAGTGTTATGTAATAAGACCTAAGTCCTAAGTCCTACGTCCTAAGTCCTAAGTGTTATGTAATGAATCCTAAGTCCTAAGGCCTAAGTGTTATGTAATAAGTCCTAAGTGTTACATAATAAGTCCGAAGTCTTAAGTGTTATGTAATAAGTCCTAAGTCCTAAGACCTAAGAGTTATGTCCTAAGTATTAAGTCCTAAGTGTCATGTAATAAGTACTAAGTCCTAAGTGTTATGTAATAAGTCCTAAGTCCTAAGTGTTATGTGATAAGTCCTAAGTCAAAGTCCTAAGTCCTAAGTCCTAAGTGTTATGTCCTAAGTCCTAAATCCTAAGTGTTATGTAATAAGTCCTAAGTCCTAAGGCCTAAGTGTTTATGTAATAAATCCTAAGTCCTAAGTGTTATGTGATAAGTCCTAAGTCAAAAGTCCTAAGTCCTAAGTCCTAAGTGTTATGTGATAAGTCCTAAGTCAAAAGTCCTAAGTCCTAAGTCCTAAGTGTTATGTAATAAGTCCGAAGTCTTAAGTGTTATGTAATAAGTCCTAAGTCCTAAGACCTAAGAGTTATGTCCTAAGTATTAAGTCCTAAGTGTCATGTAATAAGTCCTAAGTCCTAAGTATTATGTAATAAGCCCCAAGTCCTAAGTGTTATGTCCTAAGTCCTAAGTCCTAAGTGTTTTGTAATAAATCCTAAGTCCTAAGGCCTAAGTGTTATGTAATAAGTCCTAAGTCCTAAGTGTTATGTAATAAGTCCTAAGTCCTAAGACTAAGAATTATGTCCTAAGTATTAAGTCCTAAGTGTCATGTAATAAGTCCTAAGTCCTAAGTGTTATGTAATAAGTCCTAAGTCCTAAGTGTTATGTAATAAGGCCTAAGTTCTAAGTCAAAGTCCTAAGTCCTAAGTCCTAAGTGTTATGCAATAAGTCCTAAGTCCTAAGTCCTAAGTGTTATGTCATAAGTCCTAAGTCCTAAGTCAAAAGTCAAAAGTCCTAAGTCCTAAATCCTAAATCCTAAGTGTTATGTCCTAAGTCCTAAGTGTTATGTAATAAGTCCTAAGTCCTAAGTCCTAAGTGTAATGTAATAAATCCTAAGTCCTAAGTGTTATGTAATAAGTCCTAAGTCCTAAGTGTTATGTCCTAAGTCCTAAGTCCTAAGTGTTATGTCCTAAGTATTAAGTCCTAAGTGTTATGTAATAAGTCCTAAGTCCTAAGTGTTATGTCATAAGTCCTAAGTCCTAAGTGTTATGTAATAAGTCCTAAGTCCTAAGTCCTAAGTGTTATGTGATAAGTCCTAAGTCCTAAGTCAAAATTCCTAAGTCCTAAGTCCTAAGTGTCATGTCCTAAGTCCTAAATCCTAAGTGTTATGTAATAAGTCCTAAGTCCTAATTCCTAAGTCGTAAGTGTTATGTAATAAGCCCCAAGTCCTAAGTCCTACGTCCTAAGTCCTAAGTCCTAAGTGTTATGTAATAAATCCTAAGTCCTAAGGCCTAAGTGTTATGTAATAAGTCCTAAGTGTTATGTAATAAGTCCGAAGTCCTAAGACCTAAGAGTTATGTCCTAAGTATTAAGTCCTAAGTGTCATGTAATAAGTCCTAAGTCCTAAGTGTTATATAATAAGTCCTAAGTCTAAGTGTTAGTATAAGTCCTAAGTCTAAGTCTAATAATTCTAATCCTTTAAGTCCTAAGTTTGTTATCAATGTCCTAAGTCCTAAGCTAAGGTTATGTAAAGTCCTAAGCTAAGTCTAAGTTAATCCTAATCCTAAGTCCTAAGTGTTATGTATAAGTCCTAAGTCCTAAGTGTTATGACTAAGTCTAAAGTTCCTAAGTTCCTAAGTGTTATGTTAATAAGTCCTAAGTCCTAAGTCATAAAGTAAGTCCTAATCAGTTAAGTATCCTAAGTACCTATCTAGTGTATTAAGTCCTAAGTAACCTATCAGAAAGTCCTAAGTCTAAGTTATTGTCAAGTCCATAATCCAAGTGTTATGTAATAAGTCCTAAGTCCTAAGTGTTATGTTAGCAGTATAAGTCCTATAGTCCTAAGTTGTTATGTATAATCCTAATTAGTCCTAAGTCCTAAGTGTTATGTAATAAGTCCTAAGTCCTAAGTGTTATTAGTCTAAGTCATAAGTGTTATAGTCTAAGTCCTAAGTCTAAGTTTATGTAATAGTCCTAAGTCCTAAGTACCTAAGTGTCCTAGTGTTATAAGCTAAGTCCTATCAAGTCCTATTAAGTCTAAGTGTTATGTATAAGTCCTAAGTCCAAGTTATGTCCTAAGTAAAAGTCAAGTTAGTCAAGTCCTAAAGTCCTAAGTCCTAAGTGTTATGAATCCTAAGTCCTAAGTGTATAGTCTAAGCCTAAGTTAAGTCTAGTCCTAGTCCTAAGTCCTAAGTGTATGTAATAAGTCCTAATCTAAGTCCTAAGTGTTATGTAATAAGCCCTAAGTCCTAAGTTTAGTTCCTAAAGTCCTAAGTCCTAAGTGTTATGTAATAGAATCCTAAGTCCTAAGCCTAAGTGTTATGTAATAAGTCTAAGTCCTAAGTGTTATGTAATAAGTCCTAAGTCTTAAGTGTTAGTAATAAGTCCTAAGTCCTAAGACCTAAGAGTTATTTAAGTATTAAGTCCTAAGTGTATGTAATAAGTCTAAGTCCTAAGTGTTATGTATAAGTCCTAAGTCTAAGTATAAAGTCTAAGTCCTAAGTCCTAAGTGTATGTATAAGTCCTAAGTCTAAGTCCTAAGTGTTATGTTAAGTCCTAAGTGTAGTAAATTAAGTCCAAGTCTAAGTTCTCTAAGTCCTAAGTGTATGTCCTAAGTCCTAACTAAGTTTATGTAATAAGTCCTAAGTTAATGAATTCTAAGTCAAGTTTATTAAGCAACAAGTATTTAATCTAAGTGTTTGTAATAATCTAGTCTACTATGTTATGAAAGCAACGTTGTTCCAGTAAAGATTATTAAAATCCAAGTAGTTAGTACAAAGTGTCTAAGGATTCACAATGTTATAAGCTATTAGTCCTAAGCTATTTATGATAATCGAAAGTATGTATAGTCCAGTATTATAGTCTACTAGGTTTATAGTAATATATATAAGTCTATTGTTAGTCTATTTACTTAGTGTTAGTAAAGTAGTCCAGTGTTAGTAATCTAATCTTAATCTAAGTCTAAGTGTATGTAATAAGTCTAAGTCCTATAAGTCCTAAGTCCTAAGTTAGTAGTTGATGTCCTAAGTAGTTATGTAATCTAAGTCCTAAGTGTTATGTATAAGTCTAATTAAGTCCTAAGTGTATGTCTAGTCTAAGTCCTAAGTGTTATGTAATAGCTAAGTCCTAAGTCCAGCTAAGTGTTATGTAATAAGTCCTAAGTCCTAAGTGTTATGTAATAAGTCCTAAGTCCTAAGTGTTATGTAATAGTCAAGTCCTAAGTCAAAGTCTAGTCTAAGTTAGAGTGTTGTCTAAGTAATGTGTAATAAGTCTAAGTCCTAAGTGTTATGTAATAGTAAGCCTAAGTCCTAAGGTTATGTTAAGTAAGTCTAATAAGTCCTAAGTCCTAAGTGTTACAAAGTGTTAAGTCAATCCTAAGTTTATGTCCTAAGTCCTAAGTCCTAAGTGTTATGTAATAGTCCTAAGTCCTAAGTCTAAGTGTTATGTAATAAGTCCTAAGTCCTAAGTGTTAATGTATATCCTAATCCTAAGTCCTAAGTGTTATGTAATAAGTCCTAAGTCCTAAGTGTTATGTCCTAAGTCCTAAGTCCTAAGTGTTATGTCCTAAGTATTAAGTCCTAAGTGTCATTAATAAGTCCTAAGTCCTAAGTGTTATGTTAAGTCCCTAAGTCCTAATGTCTTAGTCTAAGTCTAAGTCCTAAGTTATGTCTAAGTCCTAAGTCTTTAAGATCCTAAGTGTTATGTCTAAGTCCTAAGTACTAAGTCCTAAGTCCTAAGTCCTATATGTCCTAAGTCCTAAGTGTTCAGTCCTAAGTCCTAAGTCCTAAGTCTAAGTTATGTTATAAGTCCTAAGTCTAAGTCTAATCTAGTCCTAAGTCCTAAGTCTAAGCTGTTATATAAGCCTAAGTCCTAAGGTCTACGTCCTAAGTTCCTAAGTCCTAAGTGTTATGTAATAAAAGTCCTAAGTCCTAAGTTGTCCTAAGTTATGTCTAAGTCCTAAGTTTAGTCGTAAGTCTAAGTCCTAAGTCTAAAGTCTAAGTCTAATGTCCTAAGTCAAAGTCTAAGTCAAAGTCCTAAGTTTATGCCATAAGTCCTAAGTCCTAAGTTAAGTCATAAGTCCTAAGTCTAAGTCTAAGTGTTATGTAATAAGTACTAAGTCCTAAGTGTAATTATAAGTCTAAGTCCTAAGTGTTATTAATAAGTCCAAGTCTAAGTCTAATGTCCTAAGTCCTAAGCCTAAGTTATGTATCTAAGTCCTTTAGCTAAGTCCTAAGTCTTATGTTAATGTCTAATCCTAAGTCACTAAGTCTTATGTCATAAGTCCTAAGTCCTAAGTGCTTAAGCTAATAGTCCTAAGTCTAAGTCGTAAGTTGTAATAAGTCCTAAGTCCTAAGTCCTAAGTAGTTCTAAGTCCTAAGTAAAGTCCTAAGTCCTAAGTTATAGTCCTAAGCCTAAGTCCTAAGTCCTAAGTCTAGATGTCCTAAGTCCTAAGTCCTAATGTATGTAATAAGTCCTAAGTCCTAAGAGCCTAGTCGTAAGTCCTAAGTCCTAAGTCCTAAGTCTTAGTCTAAGTCCTAAGTCCTAAGTGTCCTAAGTCCTAAGTTAATCTTAAGTCCAAGATCCTAAGTCCTAAGTCTTTAATCCTAAGTCCTAAGTCCTAAGTCCTAAGTCTAAGTCCTAAGTCCTAAGTTTAGTCTAAGTCCTAAGTCCTAAGTTTATCTAAAGTCCTAAGTCCTTAAGTCTAAGTCGTTATTAAGTAAGTCCTAAGTCCTAAGTCTAAGTCCTAAGTCTTAAGTCTAAGTCCTAAGTCATAAGTCTTAAGTCTAAGTCTAAAGTCCTAAGTCTAAGTCTAAGTCTAATGTTAAGTCTAAGTCTAAGTCCTAAGTCCTAAGTTCTTAAGTCCTAAGTCCTAAAT